>JAVYIG010011479.1:0-25000 GCA_035222895.1 Strongylocentrotus droebachiensis | reverse complement strand
ACCCAGCACTTTGTATAAGTTTGTAGTCAGCACTTTATACAGCTGGATTATTGCTATTTGGTACATGAACTTTGGTAGAAAAAATAAAATACTTTCTCATAATGTATCAAATATAACTTGTCAATACTATGTACATGTAAATAAACCAGCTTTGATCAATATTAATAAAGATATTCAGATCAAAC
This sequence comes from Strongylocentrotus droebachiensis, assembly GCA_035222895.1. Taxonomy (NCBI): domain Eukaryota; kingdom Metazoa; phylum Echinodermata; class Echinoidea; order Camarodonta; family Strongylocentrotidae; genus Strongylocentrotus; species Strongylocentrotus droebachiensis. Next base: position 24,815 of record JAVYIG010011479.1, on the reverse strand, counting down.
AACTTTCTATGTGTTTTAGTCTGTTGACTGCAGTTAAACAACCTTGTGACATGGTTGTACCAGAATAAAGCTGTTCACAGATTATGGTACATGATATTCAACATGAATGAGAACATCTTAAAACAGCGTACTTCTTTTCAATATCATAGTTAATGACTTGTACTTACAATACAAGATTTTACTGAAAAATTAATATAAGGTTTCCAGTATTTTATGAAAACAAATATCCCTGATTTTTCTGTGATAAAGTTTCAAAACTTCAGGGGAATCTAACCTGGATAGTAAAAGACTACAGGGGGGCGTTTCACAAAACTTGTCATCGGTGACAAATGAGAGTTTTTGTTATAAGCTACTGAAATCCTTGCTTCTGATTGGTTATTAGCAGATTTGTCACTGATTTTTGTCATTTGTCATTGAAAAAAGGCTTTGTGAAACGGGTCCCACATTTCAACTGAAGGACAGCTGAGAACCCTGTACATAAGGATTACACTAAGTCAGCCTACATTAATATAGCACATTAAACATGAGATATATAGTTATGTATACAAAATATTTTACAAAGCGATTTGGTCCTTTAGGAGAAAATAAATTGCACTATAGGCCTAGTCTATAAGGTTTTTTTACTCAGCCGCTATCATTTGTATTAATGCTTTACATTATCAAGTGTTACAGTAATTGTCAAAATAAATTTTCATGAGTGAAAGACAATAAATAATTAATATTCAACAGAAAATGTGATAGCATGAGAGAAACCTCTATAATCTCCACCATACATGATGCAATCAAGTCAGATCTATGTTATGCAGATTATTAACATTTTAATGTGATTATGCACATATTACTAACTGCCATATTGGAAGAAATTCAATACTGTAAGTACAAAATTTACTACAGCCATGGTTTTAAAACTTTTACCAAATAATTGTCCAATGGCATCAACTATAAACACTAGAGTAATAATAGTAATGGCCGGGTCCTTGTGTATCACTCATGTCTTTCGAACTTGACACTCCTGGGGCTCCACAGTGGACCAACTATACAAACAACATAAACATGAACATCTGTATGTTGGTGAACTAGCAAATAATATTAGGCATGATTTACACTAAGACTAGAGAACCTGGACACTTCACAAGCGATGTCCACTCAACCAGCCTAGAAGGATACCAACTTCATCCCTTATTGCACTAAGCTATTACATCAGAAAAGCCTGAAATGGGTCACAAAAGGACATGTGACTTTGCCACAGTAGAACAGATTTGTAATACCCATTACATATAGGTTGTGAACAAGTATTGGAGAGATGTAATGTGAAGCGAGTTCATGTATGATATTTTCCTGGATCATCAGATCCCTGAATAAAATACAATATCATTCTTTTTCAATGCTCCCTTCATATTTATAAATAAATACAAAAATAATGGGGCCTAGAGAACAAATGAAAAAGAAAGGACCCTAAACTATTGTGCGGCCACACAATTCAGCCTTGTTCAGAGTTGATGTGGCAGCAGCGCATCATTTTTTAAAATGATGTAAAGTGCAATACGCTTCACATTTCTGTAGCTTATAGCACAGAGCTAAATGAATACATTTACCAAAAACATACCCTCAAATCTTATGTATCGGGGGGGGGGGGTATAAAAAAAAAAAAAAAAGTTTAAAAACAAACAGATACAATCAAAAGATGAGCATCTAACTGTCTTATTCTATAGTTTCATCAGTGATGAATTGAGTAGGTGTGTAGTGTGAAGAGGAGCGCACACAACAGCAATCACAAGATAAGGATCTCAAGGTACATCTGTCCCGGATGGATGACCTGCTGTAGATAACAAGAAGAATTGACCAGAAAATGAATGAATTATGGAAACAACATTTGAATTGGGCTGTTATAACTCTATTTTATTCTCCCAAAGCAAGAGCAATGTATACAACATACATGTATGCTAAAGGGACACTTTTGTAAAGTTTAAATCATAATGGATATGTGCTTCTCTTTATCTCACTCTTCCATGCATACATTGAAGCATCATTTTCTTTTACCATTCAAAACAATCCAAAGTTATTACAAGCTTCAATAATACTGTGGTGAGGAAATATATCAAAGGCAGAGAAATATTAAAATCATTACTTATTTATTCTTCAGGTTAATATTGCTCATATTGCTAGCAACCATATCACTCTTTTGACAAAACATGGTGAATCTAAATTGAGAGAAAAATTGTTTAAGCTACTTAATGTTTTGAAATAATATTGCAGTACAAATATTGGTAATTTGGCCAGTAAAAAGAAAAGAATACTCACTTGCTACTCAGCTCTTCTGATATCTTTTCTAGACTACAGTTCTTTGTCTCAGGTATTGCAAGATAGATAAATACAGATGATACTAAACACACACCACCGTAGATCAGAAAGGTACAGGACACACCAAACTTTCCTAGTTTATAAACAAAATACAAGAGTGGTAGAAAAATGTTTGATTTGGGGTTCCTAGCATACACATAGGATGCAAACTACATCAATATGGCCTTTCAATAATTAATCAAATTTATACACATGAACATAAAAACTATTTTACACACTGTACTGTATACTCCTTTTTCCCTCTGGCTTATAGCATTGGTTAATGTTTCACTGGTCAGGCAGACCTTAGCGATCGCAAAATCGCCCTTATTTATTCAAGTCGTATGCATGTTTTTGCTCCTCTTGCATAAGTAATAAGCAACAACATAGCACAGTTCCAGTCGATCTGCTCAGGATTAATTTAATGACAATGAATTTGTCATTAATATTGATCCAGAATAATAAACATTATAGACAAGTGTACTATTCAATAAGTAGTGAGTGATGTTTCAAAATGTGAAAAAGAACATGAATAAAACTTGGAGAAAAAAATCTTTGGAGAGTCAGATATTCATGTTGGATTTTTTTTTTATCAGGGGTGCATCTCGTTGAATTTTGGCTTCCCACATAATGTAGATATTTTCCTAATAAAATATCATACTTCCTGTCCATGTCTCTCTCAATACCAGTCAGGAACTAGCAAAGTAGTAGCTGATGCATACCGGTACTAAGAATACTAAGAATAAACAGATGCCTAAGGGGGAGGTGGGAGACAGGGAGATGTTGATTAAAAAACTTTAGAATCAGGGCTGACAACCGATACAGACTCGGGCTCCCTAAAGTTTGGGCCGCTGCCACAATCTCCAAAGAATGAGATCAGAAAGAAAATTGCTTTAGGCTGTAGGTGTCAGGGGTGGCGATCATGGGGGGATTGGGGGGACATCTCCTCAATTTTGTTATGGGGGATCGTCTCCCCCCACCCCCCTCCCTCCCCAAAATTTGAAAAAGTGCAACAACAACAAATGTATAGCAAAGAATGCAAGACACTTTTCGGATCTGGAGGGCCCAAGAGTACAGCGTTTAGACTAATAAAAATGCAAAAATCGTCTCGCTCGGTCGCTACGCTGCCTAGCATAATATCATTCAAAATATTGTAGAAAATCTGTTTTCCGTTGGTATCATTTAAGCACAGTTTATACTTTGCTTCCTCGTCCCTTGCATCTCTTCCCCTCCGGTCATGAAAAGAAATCGACGCCCCTGGTCCAGGGAATACCTTATATCTCTCTTTAATGTGGCTCCTATACATATTTGTATCCAATAAAGAACTATAGTACATGTACATGAACAGGTCTTTTTACATACATAAATCTGTTTGTACATTGCAAGGAAATATTAAAATTACTATCTATCTGTAAGTGAGCTATACATGTAGCTTGAATCATAATATTTGAAATTCCAGAGGCCTTCTCATGATTGGCAAGAGATTATTTATTAGATTACACCATCATCAAGTCTTGGAAATCTAAAAATCATTCTCAATACCAGTGTAATGGAAAAGAGGTTCTTTAACTTACTTATAACATCAAGGAACGTCAGAGAAATGATGGCGTTTGTTCCCCAGTTGAAGACTGTCGTCAAAGATGAGGCCCGCCCTCTAATGCCAGCTGGAAAGATCTCACTAATCACTAGCCAGGTGACTATAAATACAAAACAAAACATCCATAAATATAAAGATATCATAGCTGCAGGACTAAATGACCAATTTACTAATCCAGAAAAGAACAACATATTCAAAAAAATCACAGCTTTCTGACCTTTAATACTGATATATTATTTTCATTTATTGATGGGTTTCTAATTGTTTCATTCTGGTTCTCTTCAGTGCAATTTTCTCTAAAATTTTACATCCCCTTTACATAAAAAAGAAAGAAAAAAGAATGGCTTGAGCACTGTATCTCACTAAAATAATAATATAAATATGATTTATATCCTGCATCAAACATTTATTGGATTTTGATTGGTTGAGGGCTCATCATGTGACCAGAAATGTTTCAACTATTTTAAGGTTGCCCTGAAAAAGTACTATTTGGGAATTTGATTTTTTTTTTTTTTAATTTAATTTCTTTTTCTTCAAATCTTAAAGTTGATACTCTAAGACAATCCCAAATATTGAGGTAATTACATCAATAGAAAGCTTTTAACCCCCAGAATAACACTAAATGGTGTCCAACTGACAAAAACAAGTTTAGAATGGTGAAATTATGCGAGTAAACTCTACCAAACTATCTAGTCTGAAACCCAGAAGTGCATGTAGAGTCGGGCCTCTATCCGTGACGTCACGAACGGGACCCATGGGCTCAGTGAGAGTGAATGACAGTGATATCCCTACGTAAATGCTATCCTGTCAGAGCTTAGATTTGTTGCTGTTAAGGAGTATTTTTGATGGATTTTCTGTTTTCATTTGAATGAAGAATAATGAAGCAATATTTTCCAGTCGCTGATTTCTCTTTATTTCTTCATATTCACCTATTTGGTAGAGATTTAAGACGAGTTTGCTGCTTGGAAAACAAGGTTAAATCATGCATGTATAGGCGGATGCATTATCTTGTCATCAGATAAGTAAGGTACAGGAGCAGTTTTGTAAAACGAATAGGCCTAGAACTATGATAATATTTATCATAGATGTGTGTGACTGCCTCAAAAAAGGATACAGTACCAGTTAAACATTTTATGTTATAAAATATCAAACTTGAACGAGATCATGCAAGCGTGCTTCCTCTATAATATTTTGACAATGTCTATTGATCGAACGATATCACCCGCGAGTGATGCGGCTCTGGCACGAACGTTTGTGTAGCGAGCAAAATCGGGAGGTAAGACCAGGCCGCTGCTCTAGGCGCTGCTTGCTTGTGATGGAACGTACGTGCGCTAGTTATATGTTTATCGGCAATTGCAAGATAATGAAAGTGACGTTACCAGCTAAGAAAAACAACTAACAAAGACTTGCTCCTGACTACCGGTGTCAGAATTGGTAGATGAAGGATCTTCAGGGCCAAGGAAGGCGAAAGATATGGGAAAAAGGAAGAAGAAACCATCGGGAGATCGCTGTATGCATGGTAATGAACTGTGCATGGGTCCACTTACCAGAGAGCTACTGTTCACTCCGTGCCTGGGCCGATTTCAACACCAAAACAAAAATTACATGGTGAAAATATCGACTAATAGCACATCGTTGGCATGTATATGTCATAATTTTTAAAAGGGGAATTGATATTAATACTATGAAATATTAGGGGAAGGTAAAGAATTGTACATAGAATTATGATTTATTAGACTTTTCAGCCTTTGAAACAAAAATAAGCCGAAAATCGTATCACTCTGCACATGCTTTCTATGGAACATCCGGGTACGTGAATATACTCTTTCCCGGACGTGATGTCATAATAGTAGACCAGCGCCGTGACTGATTTTCTATGCAAAGAGAGGCGGATATTTTTGACATTTCAATTTAGGATTTCGAGTAGCCAGAATTTTTTTGTGATATACTATGTAATTAAAAAACTTATAAATAACATATGCTTGCCGTAGGTACCAAATTAAGGGGCATTTATTTGCTTAGAATATCAGCTTTAATTTAGTAATTTGTTAAATATTTTATTGTTTTTTAATAAAAATTGTAATTAAAAAAAAAGAAATCTTGAATTTCAATAAAAAAAATATAAAAAAATTGTATTAAAAAAAAAAAATGTTGATGCAGGATTTAAAACAAATATACCATGCCTTCTTTTTGAGGTACTGGTTAAAAGCTATGGGTCTCCTTGCCCATAGTTTTAACCAGAACCTCTCAAGGCAGTGTATATTTGTATAATATGCCCACTGAAGCAAGATGGGCAAGTCCAATTGATCTAAAAGGCTTAGATCTACTTTCTTGGGCCAAATTAATTTAAAAGGCCTAGATCTACTTACTTGGGCCAAATCCAAAAGAGTATGCACCAACATAGAGGAGAAGTAATACAAGAGCTGACCACTTTGTGGCTCCTGCTATATGGACCTCACTGCCTTTTTCATCTTCATCCGTATTGCTTGTAGCATCTGCGCCAGAATCTGCTTCATCAAGTGTAATAATAGAAGGATCTTCCAGTGCTATGTTGAGGTAAGCTCTTGAATTGAGATGAGATGATGAATCCTGGTGAGCACCTCGGAGGGAGCCCTCTTGAGTTGAATGATGAATATTACGTCTCTCTCTGACACCATCAGAAAGGTGCTGCTGCCCTCTATTGCTGACAGTCTTTGTCTGAAAAGCACTGTGTAAATCAGTTCTTTTTAGTTGGTGAGTTACTTCCTTTATGCTCTCAGCTGGATGTTGACTAACCGTTGGTAGAAGTGTGTTCCTATGCTCCAGTGAATGAAAGGGCGTTCGAGTATTCTTTGTGATTTTAGCTCGATCTCCTATGCTGTCACGATGAACTTGATGCGAGAAAGGAAACAATGTCCTTGAGTGAGCTTCGGAATGCACAGGACCAACCTCTTCTCCAAATATAGGTTCAGTGTTTCTTACTTGCCTCATGTGCAGTGTGGAATTTAATGAAATATTTTCTGCTGAAAGTGAGGTTGCTTGGCACGTATCATTGATGACTGTTGTTGGTATTGTCTGAATAGAACATAAATATGATTAGAAAAAAACAATAAGCACACATTTCAATTAAATAGAAATAGCTGTAATCAATAAGCAATTTGCAGTTGAAGCCATAACATCTGTTGGTATTTTACTGGTATTCAAGATTGTCTTTCCAAACACAAATAGACCTTGCACTGTCCTAGTTCAATTTAAGGGCCTCAAAAGGCAAACTTTTTGGGACAATTTTACTACTTTGTCTTCATAATGTAGCGTGATCTTGTCAATCTTACATCAAGTGTTTCTGAGCAGGATATCCCATTCATGTGAATTCATCTGTGTTTCAATGTTAATTGTATAAAAACATTATAATGCCCTTTGTATACTGACCTGTGTTATGATGCCAAGTGTGATAATGAAGAGAGCCATCAATCCAGAACCACAGAGAAGAAAACATCTTCTACCAAACTTGTCAACCAACATCAGACAGCAACAGGTTGTTATTACCTACATGGTACAGGATGTAAGCAAGAGAGAGAGAGAGAGAGAGAGAGAGAACAGAGAGGAAGAGAGAGAGAGAGAAAGGAGAAGAGAGAGATAGAGATAGAGTGAGAGAGAACAGAGAGGAAGAGAGAGAAATAGAGAGGAGAAGAGAGAGAGAGAGAGAAAGGGGAGGAGAGGGGCAAACACAGACAGATATGGACAAGGATAAAAATAAAGGAGAGAGAGGGAAAGACAAAAGAACAAAAACGGTCAAGGTTGGGCAAGAAACAAAAGGAGAGAGAGAAAAAATACTAATAATGAAGTTCTATTTATTGTAATGAAGCAGGATACCCCGTCAAATAACCCACAACCTCAACCTTTGATATATATATAGAAGTATTTATATTATTTTTAATATTTAATAACCATTGATACTTGATAGTAGAAAGTTATCACATTAGAGATGTCATTACTCTGGGCATCAGATTTATTCCAGCATATCATCCATACAAATCTGTCTATCTCTACCATATGATCAACACATTAAAGGTCATCCTATTTTGATGAAAACACTGACATTATGACATGAAAACATATTTGACACAACCTTTCAAAATCAATATGTACCTTGACTATTCCTACTCCAAGGGAAGCAACCGTTGCTGACATATTATCCTCAAAGCCTAGATTCTCCAAGACAGTTGGAGCATAGTAGACTACATTGGTCTGTCCAGTTATCTGCAAAACAGCAAAGGTAAACAAAAGTTAATCATAACATATGTACTTTGTATCCTACCATTCTGAATAAAGATGTTAACTACAGGAAGAACAAGGACCATGTTCATTCAGTCATGTTCCTTTCCACTCTTTTGCTCCCATTGTTTCAATGTACTGCTTTTTATATGAAATCAATTAAAGATAAAGGTGAGTTCTGGTCATCCGATTGCATTATGAAAGAAAAGGTGTGGAATGGATCAGAAAAAGTTGATCATGTAGCATGTAAGTATTGGTGTGTACTGCAAAGTTCTGGAGTCATCAAAATCATAACAAATTTGACCCAGTCTTGGTGAAGTAACAAGCACTGTACACAGAAAGATTTATATGGGACTACAGAAATGGTGTCGGGGCTACTATATATAACCTTGATTTCCTAATCTTTCTATGCTCATTATACTCAGCCAGTATACATTTTCTACCAAAACTGTTTGGCAAATGACATTTATTTGTAATCTTGAACATTCAGTTTAAGTTTCATTTGATTCTGTGAGAATTCATTTTCTTTGTATTACCAGAACTCACCTTTATCTTTAATGTTTGACTTTACATGAATGAAATTATCATCCAAGTTCAAATAACAAAAACAAACATATGTCATTACATCCCAACTGTATTTAAACATTACAATTCAATCATTTCTTATTTAGTATATCAAAATGCCAATTGAAATGCATGGCATATATAAACCCATATAATTATATTAGAAAAACAATTTAAAAAGTAATTTACCTTTTAGAAAGTTATTTTTAGCCCTTTTTTACTCAAAAAAATTAAAGGAAGTAAGTGTAGAAAGTCCATGTGCACCCTATAAGCACTATGCGTCCTAGAATACAGAACAATTTCTTATGAGAATATTTCCAAGCATTTTACAATCATTTTGTAGTGTTCCTGTGTAATGTAGTCATGACATATAAATTGATATAAAAAACAGCTAATGACATACTTGTTGAAAGAAGACTAAAGCAGCTCCAATGCCCATCCTCCATCTCATGTTATCCACTGATTGGAATAAATGAAGAATTGAATACGTCCTCTCTAATGATACAGATCTCTGGATTGCAGAGAGTTCTTCTGAAACATGATCAGATCCACGGAGCTTCTTTAAGACCTTCTCTGCTTGTTGATTGTGTTTCTGTTGGACCAGAAATCGAGGGCTAGGTGGTAGCAGGAACATCCCAACGCCTTGGCACAGTGCTGGTACAGCAGACAAGGCAAACATATATCTCCTACATAGAAATAGGTGACAAACATCATAAGAATGAATACATGTATGTGATCGTGGCTTTCCTATCAAACACCAAATCCTTTAGAGTACCGAAGCTGTGACGTCATCAAAATCTATTTTTTAGAATTTCTCAATTTTTTCTTCATTTTCCGAAAGAGCATCAAAAATAATGTCCAAATGTCGAAAACCAATTGAATATGTTAAGTATTGGCTGAGATATGACCATCTGAATGAAAAGATTCCCTATAGGAATTCAGTGTTATATGCTCTGGCTCCTAACCATTATGAGCCAGAGCATATAACACTGAGTTCCTATAGGAAATATATTTATTCAGATGGTCATATCTCAGCCAATACTTAACATATTCAATTGGTTTTCAACATTTGGACATTATTTTGTATGCTCTTTCAGAAATTCTAAAAAATAGATTTTGATGACGTCACAGCTTCGGTACTCTAAAGGATTTGGTCTGAATATGGGCATCAGTCAATAGAAACCCTCATCATATATTTGTATTAATAATAATAAATAAATAATAATATTTAGCTTTTATATAGCGCTTAATACAATGTCTCTATTAAAGCGCTTTACAAATATTAGGGAGTAAATTGAAAATTATTTCTTACTCTAGGGGGATGTTTCATAAAGATCCTAAGTCGAACTTAACTCTAAGTTGGACATAAAAATTATGGAGAGCCATATGTAGCCTTAAAATAAAATATATTCAAAAGCAAAAAGTCAAGTATTTTAGACTTTTTATAAATTCCACATTAAGAACATGAAATCTCCTTGATAATAGAAAATATGAATGATTTGAAACAACATCTTTTGCCTTTTAAAATAACTTTAACAAAATATTTTCATAGATGCTAACGGCTTTCCATAACTGATAAGTCCAACTTAGAGATAAGTTCAACTTAGGATCTTTGTGAAACACCCCCCAAAGACAATGAAACTTGAAGAAGACTGACCATCCTGATATGACTTTGATGAAGCAGAAGTTGACCAAGTATGCCAAGAGAAGACCTAAGGTGATACCTAACTCATTGATAGATACTAACTGACCTCTTCTCTCCTGAAACAAACAACAAATTATAATAATAATTATTATCTTTCATTTCAATTCATTCTTGAAGACACAATCAAGTGATACATAAAATAACAACGAGGTTACAATATCTACATGTATGTAAATAAATCACATAAAAACTGCCATTTTTATTAAGCACACATCCTTACAGATATTTGATGAACTATCAAATCAAGATAACTAAACAACAAAACTATTAGACTTTGCTAATATTGAGTGACAACGCTATGCTCAAATATTGAACGAGGGGCTGGTTAATTATAACAGTTGAGGCACAGAATAGTTTCCATATCCCAATTAAGAAGCTATCTACACGTGCTTACAGTGGTGGGGAGTGTCGTAGTCGAGTAGTTTAAGGCGCTTGACTGGAAATGCGAAGGTCAAGGGTTCGAATCCCGACACGGCACTAATATCCTTTGGCAAGATATTAACCTGCACTTGCTACTCTCCACCCAGGTGTTATATGGGTACCTGGTAGGACAGTCAAACAGTTTGTGAGCGTCAAGTAACGCCTGGCTGCAATGCTCCTCAGGGAGTGGAGATTGTGCACACATTGTGTGCGGGCAAGCACTGAATCCAATGACCGGGGTAATAGTATATTTGTAAAGCGCTTAGAGACATTTGTATTAAGCACTATATAAAAGCTAAATATTATTAATATCATTATCACTGTTCAAACATACCTTTGGAGATATTTCTGATATGTAGATACACTCTCCTATTGCAGATAGTGATACAGCAAAGCCAACTATCAGACGACCAACAATCTGAGTAAACAAAGAAACAAAATACATCATCATACAGGCTACATCTTCAACAATCTGAACAAACAAAGAAACAAAATACATCATCATACAGGCTACACCTTCAACAATCTGAGTAAACAAAGAAACAAAATACATCATCATACAGGCTACATCTTCAACAATCTGAACAAACAAAGAAACAAAATACATCATCATACAGACTACATCTGCAATAATCAACAAGTTTTCATATATTCAACTAACAATATTATCAAGAACTGTCATTGTTATCAACATTTTCAAGTGATACCTAGTACCACACCATATACAATAAGCTTTTATCTACAATTAACTAAAAATGTACTAAATTATTCATACCCTTAGCAAGTTTTGTAATTGTTTAAGTATGTGAACAATTTATTCGTCCCAATTTATGTTTCTTGAGAATGAGAGATTTTAGACCTTATATACAATGTAGTAAAGTATTTAACAAAGGCCCAAAGTCATCCAGTTCACCTTTCATTCTTAATTAGTTACCCAAAACACAAAGAATGTCACATGTACAAGGGGGTATGAATAATTCAGTTACTCATCTTGTCAAGAGTATACAGATACAAATTCAGATTTGAGCTTACCAAAACTGGGTATGATACAGAAGCTGAAAGAACAATAGCTCCCATGATGAAAACCAATGAGTTTAGAATGATGGCCCACCTCCTTCCTATCTTGTCAATCAGAAATCCTGCAATAAAACAAAGATACATACATGTACAAAAAGTGGGCTTAAAACTCACCTGATGCTCAATGCATTTTGTTAAATTTCAATATTCTTTTATGCATGCAAAACAAAATAATTACCCTGTGCCAAATTGTGTGATCTAATGCAAGTTAACATTTAATATTTCTTTAATCTTAAGTATGTTGAATATTAATTTAAAATTATTTGTATACGCCTTGAGCATCTCTAGAGATGGATATGTTGCGTTTTATAAATATTGTTGTTATTATTATTACATCAAGGCATTTCATGGTATTTCAAAGAATGAAGTCTCTAGTTACACATTGAGAGCTTAATACATGTCAGCCTTCATACTTTAGTATTATCATCTATGCTGTTTAACAAATTGTTTTGAATTATGTTATCATACTACCATACATAAGATGAGTAAGGTCCAAGAGGTCTTAAATTTCATCTGTTTAGAGACAGAATGGTTGCTTTCTCTGTGTTAAAGTATAGGAATGAAAGCCCTTCTGGTTCCAGACATACAATATCATATAACCATTAAAGGTATCAGTGATGGTACATTAATATTTTATACAAAAGGGTAGGATTGAACTACATGTTATAAATATGACATATTCCTGGTTTCTTATCATCTATCTTTATCCATTTAAATATCAGAAAATGCCATTGTAAAGTCTAAATTACTTCATTCAATGAATTATTACCCACAACTTGATCTACAAAGAACAGTCTGCCTATGAGTATTGCATTGTAACAGATGACTTGAAGTGAACGCACATTACTACCAGTTGCTTCCATTAAAAGTGAAGTGAACAAGTGACCACTAACTGACTAACTCACCTCCTAGTATTGATCACTAACTGACTAACTCACCTCCTAGTATTGATCACTGACTAACTCACCTCCTAGTATTGATCACTAACTGACTAACTCACCTCCTAGTATTGATCACTAAATGACTAACTCACCTCCTAGTATTGATCACTAACTGACTAACTCACCTCCTAGTATTGATCACTAACTGACTAGCTCACCTCCTAGTATTGATCACTAACTGACTGACTCACCTCCTAGTATTGATCACTGACTAACTCACCTCCTAGTATTGATCACTAACTGACTAACTCACCTCCTAGTATTGATCACTAACTGACTAACTCACCTCCTAGTATTGATCACTAACTGACTAGCTCACCTCCTAGTATTGATCACTAACTGATTAACTCACCTCCTAGTATTGATCACTAACTGACTAACTCACCTCCTAGTATTGATCACTAACTGATGAACTCACCTCCTTGTATTGATGACTAACTGACTAAATCACCTCCTAGTATTGACCACTAACTGACTAACTCACCTCCTAGTATTGATCACTAACTGACTAACTCACCTCCTAGTATTGATCACTAACTGACTAACTCACCTCCTTGTAATGATCACTAACTCACCTCCTAATATTGACCCTATAGTTGCTCCTATAAGCAGTGAACTGACTACGAACTCTTGCTCAAAACAAGACAGCGACTATATGACTATTAACTCACCTCCTAATATTGATCCTATAGTTGCTCCTATAAGCAGTGAACTGACTACGAACTCTTGCTCAAAACAAGACAGTGAAAATTCTTCCTTCAGCTGTAGAAGAGCACCAGACATAATGCCTGTAAATTTATAAACCAAGATAAGAGAGGTTAAATTCACAGATCCTTTATAATACAAGAAAATCATATTTTTGACAAAATCTACTAACCTTCTAATAATTATTATGATTTGTTTTCTTCTTCAAATTAAGCAGGATCACACTCCAAAGTCTTATCATCAATATCCATCATCATCACAAAATAATCATCAGCTAAAAGCCAAAAACATCATCATCAAGAACATCATCATATCATAATTGCCATCACTTGTATTAACACCACCACCACCATCATTATAATCATCAACAACTCATTAATGTCTTGAATTATCTTCATCTTTATGAAAGCCCTTATCATAAAACAGTCAACATTAACCTTGATTATTGAAATAAACTATTTACCAACATCGTAGCCAAACAGAACACCTCCCAGAGCTGCCATAGCTGCGGCAAAAATCAAATACACAGTTGGCTTTCCTTTAGGATGGGGCGAGTTTATATTGACTATTGAAACGTCATGATCTTCATCAATAACCTGGTCCTCACATGTTAACATTGATGTATCAAGGAGATCCCGCTGTACCTAAACAGGAATAATAAAACAGACAAAAATATAATTTAGATCATATTAAATGTAGGCTGGTAAATGATGTAAGAAAAAAACATTATATTGCAGCTAGTTGAGATACATTTTTGGAAAACTACATGGGGTATGGACTATGTTGCGTGTTAACTAGTAATCCCACATAATTCCTTTTTTAATTAAACTACTAAAAAGCAGTATCCCTCCAGACAATAAAACACTTAATAAATGATCACATCCAGACAAATTGATTATGGTTAAAAACTGGTTCTATATTCTATAATTTCACATAAGATACAATGATTACAGAATTATCAGAAACCTCTTCTGTCTATCTCAACAGTGACAGTCAATTAAACTATCACTAGGCCCTTGGTAGTTACTATTAATAATCAAACATAGATAACTTCCAACAGCACATTAATGTAAAGGAGACTCAACTTAGTCACTATGGTATTAATGATTACCGCTTAATACAAGTCTCGCAATATCAGGAGTCCTGTTCAGTACAACTTAAGACGGTACTAAAACAAGTCAGTTAAATATCATTCACACTGCATGAATAATAACAGTCAAGAAAATACTACTCAAATCTAAGCTAGACAGCGTTTAGATTTACTTACACTGTAGCATGAAATATTGTGGTTCAAGAAACCACTAAACAAATCTCTACTTGTGTATGTGTACGGAATGCACAACACGAGAATACAACAATATATCGGTGGATCTAGACTAGAAGATCTAGATCAGTAGACCAGGCATAGATTAGGCCTAGAAGTACTAGTGCAATTATAAACATGTAAAATATGTGTTAGTAAGCGTACGCACTCAACAACAGGCACTCAGTCAGTCAAAATAAGGCATCACAATGCTAAACAATGCAATGCATAAATCACAATATAATTAACGTTACGTGAGTCATTGGAGTTGAATTCAAAGTAGATCTTCTTCAAGTTCTAACAGTTAGATAGATGTAGAAACTAGCTAGTCGAAAACGGTGGTCGATGAGCTGGTTGTCGATCGCGTAGGATATGCAGACGATGATCGACGCTAGGTGAATACCACGATGATGAAGACGATGTTGAAGACAACGATGATGACAACGATGATGAAGATGACGCTGATGAAGACAGCGATGATGAAGTCGACGATGAAGACGGCGCTGGTGAAGACAGCGATGATGAAGTCGACGATGATGAAGACAACGGTGATGAAGACGATGATGAATCAGTATAACTGGTGAATACAATGATGATGCAGTCAATGTCAATAGATCAACTTCAGTGACTTGCGATGCAGGTCGAAGAATCAAATGTCGAGACAATATATATATCATATGAAGTCGATGATAAAAGGTTCTTAAACAATAATGCAGGTGAGAAAAGCTTTAGATCATATTAAATGTTCTATTCTCACTGCTGGTGAATTAAAGTGTCGTCAATGCTGAACATCGAGAGAGTCAAAATATATCTTGTAAAACGTACAAGATGTAAATAGGCGAGCACGTCCACCGGGAATGGTCCGGGGACATAGAAGTTCAATCCTCGTTGGATACAGTTTTACAGGTACGAATATCAACACAATAACAGCATGTGTGTATACCAATATCAAAACAGCTCACTGATTCCCGCACAGGAAAATCAGAAGAGCGCCAATCAACTACAGCGCGATTGGTTCAGAACACGCGCACATGTATGTTAATTAAGCACGTGATCTAAATACTTATGAATAAATACGCGTACATCTATGTTAATTGGTCATGTGATCAAAAATACTAATGAATAAACATCGTTCAATAATAAATCGAGTTAAAACCAGTTCCGAGGACATGGCGTAATACCAAATCCTCGAACTCTCAATGACTTCTAAAGCGGCCATTTTGGATTAAAAACACAATATGTATACCAGTGAATTATAAATGAATGCACTGTAACATTTGTCGCTACATTAACCCCCCTACTAGACCCGAGCTTGCGTAAGCTCCGAGGGGCGAAAATACACAATTAAAAATATAAAGGAAACATATGTACAAAATACAGTAATATACATGAAAATAACCACTATTTATGCGACACGTTCAATGTAGTGAACCTGAACGTACCTCTGCGGCCAGTGGACGTGGCGGCCTGAACGTGTGACACGCGCAGTAGTTCGCGACTTCACCAGAGCAGGAGCAGGCGTAGGAGCAGGTGCAGGAGCAGGCGCAGAGGTTGCGCGAAGTGCTGTGCGCAGAGGGGAGGAGACGGTAGGCTCTCCCTCTAGAGGCACGTCAGCCGCGGTAGTCCTAGCCGAAACGCTTTCCAAAAACGCGGGTTTCAGTCGATCAATGCTTACAGAAACATGCTTGCCCTTTTGCTCAATAACGAAAAATTTCGGGTTTCGTTTGAGAACCTTGAACGGACCCAAATACGGAGGCTGTAACGGCTTACGGACAGCATCGATACGCAAGAAAATATGCGTACAAGTATCGAGAGACCTATGTACAAAACTCGTGTGTGGTGATCTACGTGTCGCTGTAGGCGCTAAAACAGACATATGGTCCTTCAAGCGTTGGACGTAGTCCGCGGGGTCAACAGTATCGTGTCGCATAGGCACTATCAGCTGGCCTGGAAGACGCAACGCCGTCCCGTAGACAAGTTCGGCAGCTGAAGCTCCTATGTCTTCCTTAATAGCTGCGCGAATACCCAACATGACCAGAGGAAGGTATTCTTGCCAACGGTTTGGCTCGGGTTGAGATTTGAGAGAGGCTTTAAGTTGCCGATGGAACCGTTCCACCATACCGTTGGCCTGTGGGTGGTAGGCCGTGGTGGCTATGGTCCGACAACCGAGCAAATTAGCTAAAGCAGTGAAAAGCGCCGATTGGAACTGACGACCTCGATCATGCGTAATCGTGGCTGGTGCTCCAAAGCGAGCTACCCAGTTCTCCACTAGAGCTATGGCTACTGTCTCGGCAGTGGCATCTGCTATCGGGATCGCTTCGGGCCAACGGGTGAACCTGTCGATACAAGTCAGCAGATAAATGTGCCCTTTCGAAGGCGGTAGTGGCCCAACAAGATCAATATGAACGTGTGCAAAACGGGAATCGGGGTTGGCAAAAGTGCCAAGCGGTGAGTGCGTATGACGTTGGATTTTTGCTCGCTGACATGGGATGCAAGTACGCGCCCATGCACAAATGTCCTTGTTCATACCCCGCCACACAAAACGGGCCGCGATAAGCTTTTGCGAAGCTTTAATACCCGGATGCGCGAGATTGTGCAGATTGTCAAACAACGATCGACGGTGCGCTACCGATAAATACGGCCGCGGATGCCCTGTGGACATGTCGCACCAAATGTGCGCGTCCCCTTCCGGAAGGAGGACCTTCTCAAATTTGAGCGAGGTTGACGTGTCCGAGCGCAGAGCAGCGAGCTCAACGTCATCGACTTGGTCGGTCGCGACTACACGCAGGTTAATCGAGTTCGGTAATTGCACTGAGTCAATCTCCGTGCGAGAAAGTGCATCAGCTACCTGATTATCAACGCCTCGAATATGGCGTATGTCGGAGGTAAACTGTGACACGTAATCGAGTTGCCGCGCTTCCCTAGGGGAATGTCGATCGGGCGATGTCTTGAGTGCAAAGGTAAGAGGCTTGTGGTCTGTAAAAATAAAAAAATCACGCCCCTCTAAGAAGTATCGGAAATGGCGTATTCCCAGGTAAATGGCTAGCAGCTCTCGACCAAAGGTACTATACCTAGTCTCGGGAGGCTTGAGGCGGCGAGAAAAGAACGCAAGCGGTCGCCACTCCCCTTCA
Organism: Strongylocentrotus droebachiensis; assembly: GCA_035222895.1. NCBI lineage: Eukaryota > Metazoa > Echinodermata > Echinoidea > Camarodonta > Strongylocentrotidae > Strongylocentrotus > Strongylocentrotus droebachiensis. The sequence goes on along the minus strand of JAVYIG010011479.1, from coordinate 6,778 downwards.
TGGAGTTGCTGTAACACACCACCTACGGCGAGATCGGAAGCGTCTACCGCGAGGCTTGTAGGTAGCTCAACAGACGGGTATGTAAGCATCGTGACGTTCGCGAGGTCCTCTTTGACAGCCGCGAAAGCAGAGTCGCACACAGGGGACCAATCTAACGCCTTTCGAGAGCGCTTAGGTTGCTTGCGCAGTAAATCAGTCAAGGCGGCCAGCGAAGATGCGCACTTAGGCATAAATCGGCGGTAAAAATTAACCATGCCTAAGAACCGGCGCAGCTGGCGTAGCGAGGTAGGGCGCGGAAATTTGCGAATAACCGCGACCTTGTCATCCATCGGGGATACGCCCTGGGCATTCACATGGTGCCCTAGAAAGTCAAGTGCTTCGACTCCAAACTGGCATTTGTCAGGATGCACTACTACTCCATAATCACGGAGGCTTGCAAACAGCTGGCGCAAATGAGTCTCGTGCTGTTCGGGATTCTCGCTGGCAACAAGAATATCATCAAGATACACGAATACAAATGGCAGGTCACGGACAACCCTATCAATAAACCTTTGAAAGGTTTGCGCCGCGTTGCGTAGTCCGAATGGCATGCGTCGGAAATGAAATAACCCAAAAGGGGTTGTCAGCGCGGTCTTCTTCACATCATCAGGGTGTACGGGGATCTGATGATATGCGCGCACTAAGTCAACTTTGGAAAATACGCACTTGTCTCGCAACTGTGCGGCAAAGTCGTGAAGGTGCGGAATGGGATAGCGGTCCGGGACGGTCACGCGATTAAGAGCGCGGTAATCGCCACATGGTCGCCAACCGCCCGACTTCTTTGGCACCATGTGGAGCGGCGACGCCCATGAACTGTCTGAGGGCTCGACAATGCCCAAATCGAGTAACCGGCCAAACTCGTCTTTAGCGATCTTGTGTTTGTCCGGCGCTAAGCGTCGAGGTCGTGCCGAAACTGGTGGGCCGGTTGTGAGTATTCTATGTGTGACGTCATGTTTCAACGGACAGTTCTTAAACATGGGCCGAGTTACTTCCGTGAACTCGGCAAGTAAGCGTTTGTAGACAGAATCGGAGTCTACCTGCACTATTGTTAGGTTCAGCGACGGAAAGTCGGAGGCGATACCATTAACGGACAGGCTAGTGGTTGCATCCCACAGTCGGTTTGTGCGCAAATCAACCAATAAGCCATAATGTCTCAAAAAATCTGCGCCGAGGATAGGCTGCGAAACATCGGCCAATATGAATGACCACTTAAACGAACGCCGCAGCCCAATACACACTGTGAGCACACGCTGCCCATATGTGCATATGCACGTCTTGTTTGCAGCCTGCAAAACGAGTGGCATAAGGTGCCTCTTATCAGCGGTGTTGGCAGGAATTACGCTTACCGCGGCACCAGTATCAACCAAAAATCGTGTCCCAGACTCTCTATCTGTGACATAGAACAAGCGACCGTCACGAAGAGGGCCAGTGAGGGGTGTCGCGCCCACCTCCTGGCCTAGTTGTTTTCCGCCGGCTTGCTATATGTGCATGGCGGGCGGCACTGGTGAGCCTTCTCACCCCACTTCTCATGATACCAGCAAAATTCTGAAGTGCTCGCTGATTTACTACTGGATGAGCCGCGCTTCCGGTTGCTGCTTATGCTGCGGCTTCGGCTCCGCATGCAACCGATAGTGGCGGTCAATTCCTTGACCAATTCCGTGAGCGCAGCAACTTGGTGCTGAAGAGTATTTGGTTCAGTCATGACGCCGCGCCACGTCCACTGGTCACAAAACTAAATTCAGTGTATCAGTAAGAAATGTGATTATCTAATGGTAAAAAAATATATATATTAATAAGCAAAGGTAATCAAACTAAATGTTTCTTATCTCAGGGGGATCACGTCGGGATCACCAATTTGGTAAACTACATGGGGTATGGACTATGTTGCGTGTTAACTAGTAATCCCACATAATTCCTTTTTTAATTAAACTACTAAAAAGCAGTATCCCTCCAGACAATAAAACACTTAATAAATGATCACATCCAGACAAATTGATTATGGTTAAAAACTGGTTCTATATTCTATAATTTCACATAAGATACAATGATTACAGAATTATCAGAAACCTCTTCTGTCTATCTCAACAGTGACAGTCAATTAAACTATCACTAGGCCCTTGGTAGTTACTATTAATAATCAAACATAGATAACTTCCAACAGCACATTAATGTAAAGGAGACTCAACTTAGTCACTATGGTATTAATGATTACCGCTTAATACAAGTCTCGCAATATCAGGAGTCCTGTTCAGTACAACTTAAGACGGTACTAAAACAAGTCAGTTAAATATCATTCACACTGCATGAATAATAACAGTCAAGAAAATACTACTCAAATCTAAGCTAGACAGCGTTTAGATTTACTTACATATATAGCATGAAATATTGTGGTTCAAGAAACCACTAAACAAATCTCTACTTGTGTATGTGTACGGAATGCACAACACGAGAATACAACAATATATCGGTGGATCTAGACTAGAAGATCTAGATCAGTAGACCAGGCATAGATTAGGCCTAGAAGTACTAGTGCAATTATAAACATGTAAAATATGTGTTAGTAAGCGTACGCACTCAACAACAGGCACTCAGTCAGTCAAAATAAGGCATCACAATGCTAAACAATGCAATGCATAAATCACAATATAATTAACGTTACGTGAGTCATTGGAGTTGAATTCAAAGTAGATCTTCTTCAAGTTCTAACAGTTAGATAGATGTAGAAACTAGCTAGTCGAAAACGGTGGTCGATGAGCTGGTTGTCGATCGCGTAGGATATGCAGACGATGATCGACGCTAGGTGAATACCACGATGATGAAGACGATGTTGAAGACAACGATGATGACAACGATGATGAAGATGACGCTGATGAAGACAGCGATGATGAAGTCGACGATGAAGACGGCGCTGGTGAAGACAGCGATGATGAAGTCGACGATGATGAAGACAACGGTGATGAAGACGATGATGAATCAGTATAACTGGTGAATACAATGATGATGCAGTCAATGTCAATAGATCAACTTCAGTGACTTGCGATGCAGGTCGAAGAATCAAATGTCGAGACAATATATATATCATATGAAGTCGATGATAAAAGGTTCTTAAACAATAATGCAGGTGAGAAAAGCTTTAGATCATATTAAATGTTCTATTCTCACTGCTGGTGAATTAAAGTGTCGTCAATGCTGAACATCGAGAGAGTCAAAATATATCTTGTAAAAACGTACAAGATGTAAATAGGCGAGCACGTCCACCGGGAATGGTCCGGGGACATAGAAGTTCAATCCTCGTTGGATACAGTTTTACAGGTACGAATATCAACACAATAACAGCATGTGTGTATACCAATATCAAAACAGCTCACTGATTCCCGCACAGGAAAATCAGAAGAGCGCCAATCAACTACAGCGCGATTGGTTCAGAACACGCGCACATGTATGTTAATTAAGCACGTGATCTAAATACTTATGAATAAATACGCGTACATCTATGTTAATTGGTCATGTGATCAAAAATACTAATGAATAAACATCGTTCAATAATAAATCGAGTTAAAACCAGTTCCGAGGACATGGCGTAATACCAAATCCTCGAACTCTCAATGACTTCTAAAGCGGCCATTTTGGATTAAAAACACAATATGTATACCAGTGAATTATAAATGAATGCACTGTAACATTTGTCGCTACACATTTATCGTCGTTAAATTTAGTTGCTCCAATTAATTATAACAGTGGTTTAATTCATCCTGGTACCTTCCTGTGAGCTCTACAATATGCTGGTACCATATGTTTAGTTTTCAAAGTTATATTATAATCATTCCTAAAAATCATTATAAGTGGGTCATTTATATATTCACTGTAGATTTGATTTTTAATGTGATAATAAAAATACTTTATCAATGAACAAGGTTTACTGTTAATCTACAAAACTGCACCTTTTATAGATTGATGTTCAAATAAATCTAAATGGTTTTATATCATCAAGATCAATGTGATCAATGTGTAACTTATTAAAAACGACCTCTCACCAATATATCTCTAAAAGTTTGTTTTTTTTCATCCAAAAACCACTGCCAAACTCATTTAAATCCTCTCTCCTAAATCTCCAACATAAAAGAAGAAGAGCCCTAAATCAATACGACTGACTCAGATTATGTCCAGTCTCCAGTGCCGATCTGTCTGTCTTTTATTGTACACTGCTATGTAACATAATTCAGAACATTTCCAGGCAAAGTATATTTGAATGAAATACATCGTAAACCAAAAGCAAAATAGGATTTAAGAGTAAGACTGAATATTCAAAAGGAAAGGAGAAGAGATAGTACGAAGTGGAAATACCTAAATGCATTCACACAATATCCATGAATAAAGAATGAGAATTAAGAGAACAAGGAAAGTCATACCAGGTAAGATGGAGACTTGGTATGTAGAGGATATGAATGGAGAAAGGAGTTGAGATGAGTAAATTGAAGTATAAATGTGCATGGCTCAGATCAAGGGTACACTTAGATTGAACACTGGGAAAATGTTCAATTATCCAAAACCATGAGAACCAGACACAAATTAGCATTTTTATATTAGGAAGTACCATTGGGGGAAGCTCCAAACAAGTTTTCAGCTTCATTGAGTTCAAATTAAAGATTTTAGAGCAATTTTATGATGAAAAAGGCCTATTTTCAGCACTTTTAATGTTACATTCAAAACATGCACTAATGGGTTAGCATATTTTTACTAATGGGATGCAAAACTTGTGATTTTTTTTAAATCTTGATGTAGAATCTATGTAATAATTAACATTTCTGTTGAGTTAATTCCTATTATTTTAGTTTCTTATTCCATTTACACGTGATACAATTTTTGTGATATGTACATAACTTTGGTGTCCTGCAAATTTCAAATCTTACTAACTGAAGAATGGTGTATAAATAATTTATTTATTTACAAGCTTGCAATGTTATAATGTTTAGTTTCACTTTATCTTTGATTTCCAATCAGATCATTTCATTCTGGGTCATGGTTTTAGAAATATTCAGATTTCTGTAAATGGAAAATGTTTGGTGTACTGCAGTTATGTACATACCATGCAACAGAATCTATACAAAAACATATTGTATTCTTTCAAAATGATAATGCAATGGTGTATATAGGTGAATGAAGAGCACTGATAACATTGGATTCCCCATTTTAACTTGTATGTGTAATTTAATCAACAATGAATGGACACCGAGTTATATACGTGACGAGTTATGTACGTACACCATGTTGTTTTTTTCTTCAATAAGACCACCTATATTTAGTTATTTGTTATGGTAAGGTAGTAAACGACATACACACGTCTGATTTGGTGGGAAGAGTATTACAAAATATTGCAGTTCGAGCTTTTTCATGTCATGTACATAACTAAGACACCGTTATGAAAAGACACCGAGTTATGTACGTTACTACCAATCAAAATTTGAAATAAATTATCATAATGAATCAATTTATTTCTTTCAGCTTAAATTGTACCCTTCTGCATTTTCATTTAAACAAACATTTATTGAATTTAAGGAACAAGAAGTTATAATTTGAATGTAAAACTACTTACTTTTGGTGTCCACAGTTATGTACGATTGAGTACAGAAATCTTACATTTCAGTCCTGAAATAGTAGTTTACAAACTATTTACACATTGCAAATTATGTTTCATTCAGGAAACACATCATTCCTTCAATTGAAGTCGATATTAGACTAATGCAAAACCATATCTGACAATAAGGCAAAGAGAAAGCATCTAGAGAATTAAGATGTACTGTACATAACTCGGTGTCCACATTTGTTTTGGCCATATTCTAATAACTAAATTAAAAAAAGTTGATATGGCAATGATTTAAGTTTTGTTTACGGTATGTTTTAACATCTAATGTACTTTGTCAGAAAAAAAATAAATTATAAGAGAAATATCAGCATGAAGTGGACACCGAGTTATGTACGTAACATTTTTGATGATGTGATATTTGGCTACTGATTGCCGTTTAACAGCAATTTGTTAGGTCTGATTTTTTAGCTATGTGTTGCATAATGTTTGCAGATTACAAAAATAATGTTGCCACAGTCTATAATTGACATTTAAAATTCACCTCATATGTAACACTTTTGTGCCCTTGATCAGAGCCATGCACCTATGTAAATGAAGCAAATGATGAGTGAAATAATGTAAAGCTCAAGAAGAGACTACAGAAACAGAGAGTAATTCTGTAACAAATACAAGTATGGCATGATCTCTTACAAATGTATCAATGCTAATTATTTTCTAAAATATAAGAAGTTCACTTTTGCAAGTAGCCTATAACCTCACAGTCACACCCATCCATAATTATACACACACCATGTATACAGTTACAGATGTAGAGGGAGCTTCATTTGTATATATTTACCATATTAGACAGCTGATCTGATCTGCTAACATCAGGATGCTCATTCATGCTTTCTTCTTCTTGGTCATTTTCACCTCACAGCTGGCCTTAAAAGCTCACTAAAGAAAAGAAATGTACAACTTTCATTCATTTATTTAATTACCTCACGTAAACCGAATGTAGGTACATGTACATACTGCTAATTGCAGAGTTACAATTTATTGAAGGAGATACAATTGATTTGAAGGAGATACGGGGGAGGGGGGAGGTACATAGGGGGTATTATGTGTCCCAAACCCTTGTGGATAGTTGAGTAAGAAGAAAAAAAATAAATCAAT
>JAVYIG010011478.1:0-60458 GCA_035222895.1 Strongylocentrotus droebachiensis | reverse complement strand
CTAATGATTAAAGTAATAGAGCCTCAATCCGCGGCCGATTAAAATTGGCACTGTTTGGTTTGTGTAAATTAGAATGGCACGTAGCAGAATTATGATAGCCATTAGGCCTTACGTTAATTAAAAGATAAAAATAACAATGATAAAACATGAGCCCGCGCGGCTCAGAATTGTTCTATTATTATGAGGTTTGACGTCTTTGCGGATGTGCAAATTGATGCTTTCGGGTAGAGTTGGAAATGACTTGTTTCTAGATATAAAAGAACCCGTGCATGAGCGAGTATTTTAGGAAGGACCGGGATAGTGTTTTAATAATGCTTCCAATGACAACGGTGGAGGATTATAGTTCTCCATAAGTTCAAAACATACCTCAGAGAAAAAGGGAAACTATATAAGCCAGGAAACAGAGTTATGAGGACGAGATGAAGTAGAAGTGACTATCATGCAACGCGGGAAATTTCTTCGTTAATCTCCGAAAACGCCGGCGAAAACGTCGTCCATTGTGTCATTTGTGTTATTATGTTGCTGTACCGTCCAAGAAAGTTCATTCCTTCGATTGGCCTTCGGTTGACCTTCGATAATGATGACGTTTTTGAAGATTTTTTTATTCAGGGAAAGACCCAATGAAAATTTAACTTTTGCAATTGCCTGTACTCTACTACATTTAACGTCATATCCGAGGTACGGAGTGTTTCCCATCGTAACCTAGCCTGCGTCTTTAAAAATCGGTCAGGGATCTCTCAAGGGGCACGTTAGCACATACAGCAGGCTTCATGCAGTCATCCGCCTGGGTTGGATTCGAACCCGCGATCTTCATTTCGACAGGCCGACGTTTTAATTAATTACCGACTAAGTCAATTTAACTCGCCTGTGTGAGTTTCATCTTAACAAATGGATTCGGGTGCTTCGTACGAGAACCGTGTCTTCTCGATGGGGCCCGGAGATACAGGCGCAGTAGCCGCCGGGAATGGTGGTGCTGGAGGATCCATGCACAAAGACCAGGGATGTCGGGAGAAATCTTGGTGGAAGCTACTGTCCAGGTCATTCGGGGACGCCGTTGGTGTATCTGGTATCAAGTTTGTCTTCAATGGCAAAGAGATGATGCTGAGGAGGTGAGTAAAGTTTAACTAATAATAATTATCTTGTGCCAATTATAGATAAAAGCCGATGTAATAAACGTCTTTCATCATCATCATCAACTTCAGGTGGCGCTGTAAAGCGCTGCTGTGGTCTTCACGAGAGCACGCCATGCAACTCTTTCACCTGTCATTTGTGTTGCACCTTTCATTCCTTGTCCAGACAATTTCTTGATATCATCAGTCCAATTTATTGGTAGACGCAGGCGCGGATCCAGGGGGGGGGGGGCCGAGCGGGCCTTGCCCCCCCCCCCCCCCCCGCAAAAAAAAAAAAAAAAAAAAAGAGAGAAGAAAGGAAAAGAAGGGAAAGGGAAAGAGGAGAGAAGGGAAAGAAGAAGAGGAAGAAAAAAAGAAAAGGGGGAAGAAGGAGATCGGGGGCCGAAAGGGCATGCCTCCCAGGCTGTTGACCCCCCCCCCCCCCCAATCGAAACAATAAGAGAGAAGGAAGGAAAGGGAAAGAAATTACATATTTTCTAAGATTTTTCCTCACTTTTTAGTAAATACGTTTGTATGTGTTTGTTGGAGAATGACAAATTACTAAATTTACAGCCAGGCAAGAAATATGATTCTTCAGATTCCTACATGTCAGGCCAGAGGTGGGGCGGGGGATTGGGAGCCTCGAGCTCCCTCCCCCCCCCCCCCCCTCCCACTTTTTTGAAAAAGTATATTAAAGAGAAATAAAATAGAATGAGAGCAAGAAAGAAAGAATAGTTAACTGCCAGTGTTAAAAATTAATGAGGCATCTAAATATGCTCATCTGACCGTGATTAAATGCCTAAAACCCTAAGCTCCCGGGGGCTCTGCCCCTGGATTCCACCTAGGACCCTACGGTGGGCCCTTAGATGCTCATCTGACGGTAATTTAATGCCTAAAACCCCTGATTTTTTGGGGCTCCGCCCCCTGGAACCCACGCCAAATAGTGACCTGCAGTGTCATAAAATAATAAGGTATACAAAAAAAATGGTCATCTGACCTTAATTAAACGCCTAAAACCCCTGAGCTTCCGGGGCCGGCTCAGCCGCCTCGACCCCACCAGGGGCCCTAAGGCGGCCCCTGAATGCTTATCTGACCGCAATGTATTGCCTTAAACCCCTGAGCTTGCGGGGTCGGACAAGGTATCAAAATGTGTTTATCTGAGCGCAGGCGCGTAGCCAGGGGGGGGGGGGGGGGGCGGTCCCCCCAAATCGGAAGAGGACGTAGGAATATAGAGAACGGTAATAGTTTAATGAAACGTCAAAGCTTCGCTCAGGAAGGGAGGGGGGTGGGAACTGAATTCAGACAAGGATTAAGAATCGAGAACGGTACAGCGAATCGTCTTCTTTCTCTCATAATCTTGTAAAAACGTCAAAGCTTCCGCGCGAAGCGCGGGAGTGGGGAACCTGAATTCAGACGAGGATTTAGAGGCGAGAACGGTAATACGAATCTTTAATGGTTTAATGAAACGTAAAAGCTTCCGCGCTTCGCGCGGGATGGAGGCAGGCGCGTACGCAGGATTTTTTCAAGGGGGGGGGTTTTAACATTTATAAATCGGGCCGAAAATTTCGTAACGACTCAGCCACCGCTGAATAAGCGGGGGGGGGGGGAGGGGTAAGAGACACTTTTTTTTTTTTTTTTTGTCCCCAAAAAATCGCAACGGCTCAGCTGACCGCTGAATAAATCGTCTTCTTTCTCTAATGATTTAATGAATCGTAAAAACTTCCGCGCTTCGCGTGGGAAGGGGGGGGGGGGGACTGAATTCAGACGAGGATTAAGAGTCGAGAACGGTAGAACGAATCGTGTTCTTTCTCTAATGATTTAATGAAACGTAAAAGCTTTCGCGCTTCGCGCGAGAGGGGGGGGGGGGAACCTGAATTCACACGAGGATTCAGAGGCGAGAACGGTAATACGAATCTTTAATGATTTAATGAAACGTAAAAGCTTCCGCGCTTCCGACGAGGAATATTTTCGAGAACGGTAGGCCTACAACAAATCGTCTTCTTTCTCTAATGATTTAATGAATCGTAAAAACTTCCGCGCTTCGCGTGGCAGGGGGGAACCTCAGTGAATTCAGACGAGGATTAAGAGTCGAGAACTGTACAGCCAATCGTCTTCTTTCTCTCATAATCTTATGAAACTTAAAAGCTTCCGTGCTTCGCGTGGGAAGGGGGGGAGACCTGAATTCGGACGAGGATTAAGAGTCGAGAACTGCAAAACGAATCGTCTTCTTTCGAATGATTTAATGAAACGTAAAAGCTTCCGCGCTTCGCGCGAGAGGGGGGGAACCTGAATTCGGACGAGGATTAAGAGTCGAGAACGGTACAACGAATCGTGTTCTTTCTCTAATGATTTAATGAAACGTAAAAGCTTCCGCACTTCGCGCGAGAGGGGGGGGGAACCTGAATTCAGACGAGGATTAAGAGTCGAGAGCTCTCCAAAGAATCGTAATAATTTAATAAATCGGGACTTGAATTCACACGAGGATTCAGAGGCGAAAACGATAATACGAATCTTTAATGATTTAATGTTTCCTTCCGCGCTTCGCGCGGGATGTAGGGTGAACTGTCTCACCAGAAGTGCCGCGGAAAACCTCATTCATGCTCTAATAACCTCAAGGCTGGATTTCTGCAACTCTCTCCTTGTCGGCTTACCATCATCAGCCATCAAACGTCTCCAGGCGGTCCAGAATGCTGCTGCTCGCCTTCTGATGGGAATCAGGAAGTTTGACCACATCTCGCCTACACTCCATGAGCTTCATTGGCTGCCAGTGCACTGCAGAGTGCAGTATAAGATCTTGCTGCTCATCAGTGTACGTCAGCTACGACCAGGACTACGCTGTGCGAGACTCGTTCTTCAAGTGCCCAGTACCCGTCTAAAAACATACGGGGATAGAGCCTTCTCTTCATCTGCTCCGCATCTTTGGAACTCTCTACCTGTCCAACTTCGAAATTGTAACAACATTGATACCTTTAAATCTGAACTCAAAACCTATCTTTTCCGGCAACATTGCGAATAATATGTGACATATTGAGGGAGCCAGGCGCCTTTGAATGCTTTTGCAGATAAAAGGCGCTATACAAATGCTGTTCATCATCATCATCATCAACTTAATTCCGACGAGGATTATTTTCGAGAACGGTATAACGAATCGTCTTCTTTCTCTAATGATTTAATGAATCGTAAAAGCTTCTACGCTTCGCGCGGAAGGGGGAAAACTGATTTCAGACGAGGATTAGTGTCGAAAACGGTACAACGAGTCGTCTTCTTTCTCTAATGATTAAAGGAAACTTAAAGAGCTTCCGCGCAAAGCGCGGGAGGGGGGAACCTGAATTCAGACGAGGATTAAGAGTCGAGAACTCTCCAAAGAATCGTAATAATTTAATAAATCGTAACATTTTTCGCGCTTCGCGCGGGAGGGGAAAAACTAAATTCAGACGAGAATTATTTTTGAGAAGGGTACAACGAATCCTCTTCTTTCTCTAATAATTTAATGAAACGTCAAAAATTCCGCGTTCGCGGAGGAGGGAGGGGGAAACTCGCCCCTCCCTGCACCGACCCCCCCCCCCCCGCATTACGTCACTGTTGGTCACCATTACGTACCAATATTTGGCTCGCATAATTTCAAATTTGGGCCCCCCCCCCCCCCCCCCCTAAGAAATCCTGGATCCGCGCCTGGGTAGACGACCTCTACCCCATACGTCTTTATCTTGTTTAATTACACCTACGTTGTTTGTATATAAGGGTAATTTCATAAATTAGTGACCCACTTTGTGACATTTTTGGTGTCCAAGTTACATAAGGAACCCACACGTATTAAATTGTGTGGCTTTGAGTAAAGACTTAAATAGTGGAGTATGATTGTTGAGTGATTCTAGATATGATGATAACATATTATGCTTGAAAATCACTTTACAATCTCACTCCACTATCTAAATCTTAACTCAGAGCCAAAAATACGTATGGGTTCCTTATATAAAAATGTCACAAAGCGGGTCCCTAATTTATGGAATTACCCATATCTTTTTGTGTTGCATAAAGAGGTTTGTATCTTCATACCTACATTCTTTCTTTTCTTTTTTTTGTTAAATGACATTTTGTTAGTTTAACACGCTTGCAAAGACTTTCGACAAATCAACTGTAAAAATGTGCAAACATGACAATGACATAGTACTATAGTCCGAACATTATTTCCAAGATATAGGGCTGACCCTATTGAAATTTCCCTTGAGTTTGTTTGTCAACATTCTTTTGCGACAATGTTAAATATTCTTGTTATTACAAATATACCTTTACATAATACACCAGTTTACAGTTGTATCAGTGCGCATGCGCAGACAGAGGTCAGAGGTTATTGGCCCAAAAATTGGGGCCAATAACCTCTGACCTCTGGTATTTATGCGTAAATTAAGATTGCGCCCATGCAAATGATGATATGCGCGCACAACGCAGCGCGCAGGCAGTGATATCATCATAATTTGCATGGGCGCAATCTTAATTTACGCATAAATACATGACCTCTAGGTCATTGGCTTTGTTTAAAATGGCGCACACAACTGTAAACTGGTGTATTATACAGGTATACATTTTACTTTTTATTTACTTCATTATGTATATTCCATGAAAATCAGTTCCCGAGGTGCAATATGGGTATTAGATAAATACATATTACAGTTTTGTTTTGTATAAAATAAGCATTTCTGATTTTCTTTATTTACTCATAATAATATAAACATCTTCACATTTTTAGCATTGTCTCTATATTTTTGGAGGGATATACATGGTTTTCTAATATTTTCTTCTATCTGTAAACGATAATTCAAAAGGTAAAACAAAATGTGAAGAAGTTTCTGTTTTGTTCTTTTCTTTTTAAATTCTTTTCCAATAAAGCTCTTGTAAATAGTGGAAAGCACATAATTCAAAATAATATCAACATCTTTTTCCTCTTTGAATTAAAAACAATACCAAACAATAAATGACATGGTTTGAAATTAAAATTAGATAAGAAATATGTCTTTATATTCCTTTCAACTTCATTCCAAAACTTCATGACTTCGTTACAAAAAGAGAATATACAATCACCTGAATGTTTACAATAATAACATTGCTCAGTGGCATTTACTTTCCATTTAAACAAATTATTTGGTATTGCAAAAATATTGTACATGAATTTGAAATTGAAATTAATCAGTAAACTGACTTTCATACCTTTTAATTTATATATCCAAACATCTTACCATGCAGGTATACATTCAAGTATTACTCAAAAATTCCTCCGCTCTAGATTCTTCGATTTTTGTTTTAATATTTTAACTCATGATTTATTCTTTAACTGTCAACTGCCTCACTGAAAACATAATTATCATCAACCAATTTTACATCGTTATATACCGAATCTGTGGATCTAAATTTCATATACTCTCTATGTTCTACATTCAAATCTGCAAGTACTAACATATTCCCAGGTGATTGAATCGCTCTTCTAATACGTGCATATTAACTATTCCACCTTCCATCCTTAAATAATATTTTCGCACCTAACTCATTAACTGGTAGAAAACATTTACCATCCATTAAATCCCCAACAAACAAAATGTCAGAATGTATCCAATTCCTTTAAAAAAAAAGCATTTCCCCTTTATACATTACATTTGTATATATTCAGCTGAATCATTTCTCTATGATAGCTATCAAAAGTACCTTGGCCCTGTTTCATAAAACTTGTTATCAATGACAAATGCTAAATTTCTATGACAAATTTGCTCTCAGCCAATCAGATGCTACGATTTCAGTAGCTTATTACAGTAGATTGTAACTTGTTAATGATATCAAGTTTTATGAAACAGGGTCCTTATTGATCCTATTTTGAGTAGTAGTAGCTCATAATAAAAAGAAAAAGGTCGTAATTTAATTATAGTAGGAATGAGGCATCTTGTTTTCCAGAAAACTTGCGTTTTTAATATTATATTTAAAATTCATTATAACTTTTATACCACCAATTTTCTCAAACAAAATAATAGTCAAACTTACATTTGCATCCTGCATTTAACTCATTGCTTAGATATTTACAAAACCAATTTATATTTAACGATGCAACCTTTATTTGAACATCTAACATATCTAAACCACCTTCTTGTATACTATTTAATACATTTGACCTTTTAACCTTTGCAGGTCTCCCTTTCCATAGGATTTTTTTTTTTTAATAACTGATCGAGCTCCTTAACTATCTCTTTAGGTCAAGACCAAACTTGTGATGTATAAATGATTTTCGACATTATCATTATATTATTTACAGTTAACAACTAACCCAATAGTACCCTACCAAGTTTTGTAATTTGTTAAGTATTTGAAGAAAAAAAAAATTCAGGATTTATTTATGAAAATGTGATATATTTAAGCTTAGATCTAAAACTGTTCAACAAAGGACCTAGCTTCATTCTTGAGTTACCAACAAAAAATCCATAACATTTATTGTTAATGATGTTATACGTGTGCTATTGATATTTTTGTATTATTATTATTATCATTGTTATTATCATTATTATTGTCATCATCATCATCATCACTATTATTACTATTATCATTACTAGTCGAGGGTTCAGTGACACAGAGACGTAACTCCGTATTTTTCCAAAATGAGTCTTTGATATCAAAATGTTCAGCAAAAATGTTGGCACGTACCTTTCCAGGAAACACAAAGACTTAACTCCATCCATCACCACTATTGAAGTCAATGGCTAGTGAAACATAGACTTAACTCCTTAAGGCCCAAGTGCTTAGTAACACATAAACCACTTTTTCTCAAAATGGAGTTACGTATTTGTGTCACTGATCCCTCGTATTGTGATTATTATTATTATAATTATCGCTATTCCTGAAGAGGGGGCTCGAAAGGAATTCCTACTTCCACAGGTTACTCTTTGATCACCAAAATAAAGAAAAAGTGAGCACACAAAAAGTGTCTCTCCTTACGAAACCAGGTTCTCTAGCATCACTTCGAGCATAGCGATTGTGCGAAGCTTTCGGGGCACTTTATACTGGTTAGCGGACGCCCCCGTGTTAGCAAGGAGATACCGCTCCAACTCTGCAAACGCCCCTGGGCGAACCAAGTGAACACGAGGGTACGAAATGGCGCCCTCCCCTCGCAGGCGTTCGACATCGCTATTTCGATTCCGCAGCTCTGCGTCGATCTGGAGAGAAAATAGAGAGAAGGAGAGAGACGGAGAGAGAGAGAGAGAGAGAGAGACAGAAAGACAGAGAGATATATTCAAGATGTTAATTTTATTTTCATTCTATTTTCATTTGAGAGCGTCGAAAACTGTTGCCCATTTCAGTTGAAGAAAACAAATTCTTACCTGTTTTCATGCAGTGATTTTGACAATTATGGTAAGTTTTTTGTAGATAAAGTTGATATCTTCTCAGAATAAAATTGTATCGATCAAATTGGTGAGTCATGGAGCTTGATCTCACATCATCTATATTAATTATTCAACGTTTACCGACTGGCATGAAATTTATCTTGACTTGACTCTGTTGCCGTCCAGTGGATAAGTCTCTGAACCGTTAACCAAAAGCTACGGGGTTCGAATCCATCTCGCAGCACTTATGTCCGTTAGCAAGACATCAATCTATATTTGCCCCATTCCACCCAGGTGAGGTATATGGGTACTTGGAAGTAATTGATAATTTATAATGCTAGAGCGCTGTAATGGCGGCCAAGCTATAGTCAGGGTAGTAATAATGCAGAGCCAGACGTCGCAACGTGCCAGACTGACTCCATTACTGTTTGCAATGACGAACCTTCGTCATTGCCTTGTTTTCGTTCACGTTATTAATATTCTTACTTCTTCCTAGCGTCCGAAATCCCATTCGTTTTGCACGTAGTGCTTGTGGACCCTATCTAGATCATTTACTCTTGCTCGATTCCTTTCAAACTTCGTAGGCGTAATCTCTGATATCCAATCTAGGTCACCTACTTTTTCGTTTTCTGAAATCACTCATGCGTAAACGTCCAGGCGCCATTTTGTCCGTTTCTGGTCCATTTTAAGGCCTTTCTATCTTCCTTACTATCTCCACTATCCTAGATCCTACAAACTTCTAACAAATTCCTCTAGATAGTCTTAGAGATGTCCTTTCATCTGCGACGCATAACCTGCCCTTCAAAATGCCATCTTCATACTCAAAATTCAAATCTGAAACCGTCTACGTCAACAATCTCTCAAATTCTTGAAAAATTGACCCCTACATAATCTAAAACTGCCATAACTTTCTCATATAAATTCCGTTTTGTATTTAAATCACACGGTATCTTTATCTCATAATTGCACATAGCCATGCCAAATTTCACGCTCCAATGGTTTTGCACTACATAAATAGCGCCCTCTAAAGTTCTGGGAATTGGCTTTCTTACTGTGGCCGTATCTCCATTATGGCTTGGCAGATCCGTACCCTTTTTTGGATTTAGATACTTGAGGATATGCCCTTTCCAGCCATATACAAAATTATATACCCTAACACTGACCGACTTTGAGAAAAAAGCCCTCAAAATTCGCCATTTTCAAGAAAATTCCAAAATAACTTCAACTTGCTCTAAAATGGCGATCTTTGTACCAACGTCAATGAAATTTGGCAGACATATGTATCCATATACGTGACAACTGTCTGCCAAGTCTGCCAAATATGTCAGCGCAAAGTTATCTCCAAAAATGATGAATTTACTATGCATTACGTAATAGCGCGTTTAATGCGTGCAATACATTGCGCGCAAATGACATTGGTGTCAAACTGACCGCAATGAAGTGCCCTTTCGAATGATACCAAGTATGGTATATGTTCACACAGAAAATGGTGAGTAAATCGCATTTGAACAAGGGTCACTTTACGAATTCCGCCGAGTTTCCGCCCGATTATAACACTTATCGACCATGACGTCATTTTTTCAGACTACTTTTCGCCCCCTTAACATCCTTTTTTTTCCTTGAGAATTTGCAATGACATTCCGAGATGCAATACGCAGGGCACCTCGTGGCCGGATTTTTGAAATTAGTCAAGGGGGCCATTTAAGACGCCATTTTGTCCTTTAAATCTATTTTACATCACATGTTTCGATAGGATTATCATAGGAAAAATGAGAGTGGTTTACAATAACAACCATGAAATTCTCTTTCTAATGATACCATATACGGCCCATAAAGAGACATAAAGAGAGAGAGAAAAAACAATTTAACTCCGGTCAGAATACAGATCCTGTACGTTTTCCGCCCATGCATTACACGCATTGTCTATGGCGCAAATCGGGTTCACGCCTTTGACCCCTAGAACGATCTTGATTGCAATGACGAACATGCAACTAATCCCATTGGTTTTTGCACGCAGTGCTTGCGAGCCCTTTCTAGGTTCTTTCCCCTATCCCAATTTCTTTCAAACTTCGTAGGCATAGTCACTACCATCCCATCAAGGTCACTATTGAGGCCTTTCTTTCGCCCTACCTGTCTCCAATATTACAGAAGCTCAAGACTACGTACAAAAAATTGCTCTGGATACTATAGTCCGAGAGAAGCTCTTTCGTTCGACACGTAGAAACACGGCGTCATTGCACGCACATCGTTGTGACACGATTGCATTTCTAGTATTATTATTATTATTATTTTGGACTGATTTTGTTGGATATTTAAAGTAGTCACCGGAAGAAAATTCACGATAACTGATAATAATGGACACTTATATGTGGATGGAAAGATTTTCTCTTGAAAAAAAACACGAATAATTTGCTGGAAAAACATAGAGATATCATGAAAAGGCGTCAAATGCAATTGTGTCGCTAGCTGTGTCTCGCATGTGACGTCACGAATCTTGACGCTCTACGGAGGACCTCTGAAGGCAGAAAATCTGGATCTGAAAATTAACATTTTTGAGAGATGATTACTGCGGGCCCAAAACATAATTATTTTGAAGAGGGAAGTCAGTAAGGCTTCCCCTTCGCAATGATATGAATTTTGCATCAAATCAAAACACTTTTGATTCTTCGGGTGACTATACTTTAAACCTTTCATCATTTATATGCTGATATGAATAAGTGACTGCCTAGCTAAGGAGAACTCACCATAGATCTGTATGCATCAGAGAGAGGTTGTGAAGGGTCCTTCATCTCAAGGAAGAAGATGTAGTACGGCATCAGCTCGTTCGGTTCATATACTGGTAAATTTCAAATGACCAAAAAAAAAAAAATTAGAATGGATATTTTGGGGAACACACCTAGGCCTATATGTTTTGCGATCCACCTTTTTTTGTCACGTGTTCCTCACTATAAAATATATATTTGATATTATAACAATCAACTTGGACCCCATGGAAGAACAGTCTTGTCTCTATGGCTGGACTGAACTGGGTGTCCTTCCGACTTCATTATTGTCTTCTTTTTTTCTTGTTTAATACATTGTATATTCTGTTTGTTTATTATGCTTATTCATATTATGTTGTAAACGTTTTGTATATATATCTTGTTTTTAGATGCTGCTTGTAAGTATCGGCTTGCATGGTGGTGTAGATATGCAGTAGGCTTGCGGATACCATGTGAGAGAGAGGGAGGATTGAGGAGTCTTGAAAAGGACTCTCGGTAATCTTTCTTGAGGGTGTGTAGTCCTGAAAAGGACTGTTGGTGTAGTCTTGAAAAAGACTGTTGGTTATCTTTCTTAGCTTATAGTTCTAAGCCACTCCCGCCACCCATACTCTCCAATCGGCGCTAAAGTTCTCCTTAGAACTATAAGCTAAGAAATTTAACCAATAGTCTTTTTCAAGACTACACCGACAGTCCTTTTCAGGACTACACACCCTCAAGAAAGATTACCGAGAGTCCTTTTCAGGACACCTCAATCATCCCTCTCTCTCACATGGTGCCTACTGTATATCTTGTTTTTATTGTGAATTCAGAGAATAAATCATTCAAATAAAATCAAAATCACGAGCTGCTGCAAAAGTGTTTTTTAAACTGTACAATTTGTCAAAATCTTGTAAAATTCTGTGGAATATACTGCGATGAAAGCGCGCTGGCATATCTTTTAGGCTGCAGTGAATTAAGGGCATCGTGTGACGGGGCCTATTTTCTCTCTTGCTCGGCATTCTTGACCT
This sequence comes from Strongylocentrotus droebachiensis, assembly GCA_035222895.1. Lineage (NCBI taxonomy): Eukaryota > Metazoa > Echinodermata > Echinoidea > Camarodonta > Strongylocentrotidae > Strongylocentrotus > Strongylocentrotus droebachiensis. Next base: position 48,222 of record JAVYIG010011478.1, on the reverse strand, counting down.
GAGACTATATAAGGGACATCGACTTGTAACCCCGATTCGGGAAAGGCGCTATATAAATTCAATTATTATACCATTATTGTCATATGTATTGTTATTAATATTATTATTTATTATAATCATTCAACCCACATTTATTTGGCAAAAGATAAAAATCAAAATGAAATCATTACAAATACATGGCATTGCTAAAAATAAGTTATAAACTTGTAAACAAGGAACCCCAAACATACTAATATTCAGATACAATACAATACAATACAATCATTATTATTGCTATTATGCATCATCATCATCGTTATCTTCATCATCGTCATTATTATTGTTATTATTATCATAATTGTCATTTCATTAATATACCATTTAATCAATTTAAACCAAATGAATAACCTAATCGTACTAGAGCATTTCTCGTTGAGTAGGGTGCTCTCGGCTACTGCAAACTCGATCAGGGTCATGCCGTTCCACTTGGCCGTGGCTGACCGTATGCTGTCTGACACAACCCGTTGGTCTAATTTCTCATATCGGATATTCAGCATCTGACCAGTCCTAAATAGTTGAGACAAAATATAAGAAACCACATTTTCTAATTCACAAATTGAGCCTTTCGGTAACACCATAAGATAGCCTTACTGAAAAGGCTTTTGACACCGAAAACAAAAAATCAAAAATAGTCTCGTTTAAGTGTTTAATAAAACTTCATTCCATCATCATGTTTTTCCTTTATTTCCCTTTTCTTTACTATACTTTTTCATCAATTCCTCTAAGCGCCCCCGCATAGTGGTATTTTTGGCGATATATCAACAGTGATATCTGTACGGCTACCACATTGTGCTGCCGAAAGCCTCACTTTGTGAATGAAAGCCAATTCAAGAGAGAACATATTTCATAACTATACGCAAGCATTATCAATCATTATTCAGCGATGTACACGTATTTCTAAGTATCGTTGAGCTGGGCTTTTATCTTCTTTCCATTTTGTTTCCTTTTTGGTGTGCATGGGCGGATTTCTCTTTTTAAAGAGATGATTGGTACTGCAACATCGAAGAATAGCAACGAATACAGAAATAGACAAGTGATTTTCGTCTCCTACTCATCGGAGTATTAAAATCGCAAGAATGAACAAAACGTCGAAACAGACAATATAAGCATAGGCTGAAAGAACAAAGCGCGCGAACAAAATTAGGGCTGCGATTGGATATTTTCGTTTAAATTTTGTTGTTTTTGTTGTTGCTTTCTAAATGAATTTGTATTTGCTCCTTGCTTTCTCGAGGGGGGGTGGGGGTGTCTCCAAACCATGAGATCGAGACAGTCAGTTTTAAAGGCTTCGTGAGTCACTGGCGCATTTCTACGTCAACGAATTGACGCCTCGTGTTCAACGCGCCTTGAAGGTTTTACCCATAGACAAATAAAGTAGTAGGCCTATTATAGGCCTACAAAGACAAAGACGACAAATAGACGAAAAAGTAGCGCGGATTGCCTCATTTGCATAATAAGCTGCAGCATCACCATTCCCGCTAAAAGCGTGTTTGGCTCCGCCCTAGCTTTTGGGACATTTCACCATGTTCATATAAAGCAAAGATGGTGGGTTTTACCTGTATAAGAAGTCAATAACAGGCATGTTTTCATGAAAGCCTATGACTTGGATGACATCTCCCATACGATAGCGGTATAGACCAAACGGTTGGGTGATGACCACCTCATAGTTCTGCCCTTGATCTAACTCGTTCAAAAAGAACGTTCGTGGTTGAGAGGAGGACCTACATCAGTATTAAAACAATAACGGATCGTTATTACAATGCGATATTACATAATAATAACAATAATAATAATCTTTTAAAGTCCACTCCAAATGTTATTAAGTTAAACCAAAAATGGAAGTTCTTTTTGCCCAATTGACCGTGAGCCCGGCAGCCACTGAGCAGCGCCAGATCGACGTTGCTCTATCCCTTTATTGTTGAACGCCAAACAAGGTAGCAGCAACTCCCGTCTTTTAACGTCTTTTGGTATGACGCGGCCGGGGTTCGAACCCACGACCTCCCGGTTGTGAGACGGACGCTCTACTTATCTATTGCTTATTTTAGTTAAGTTTCTAGAGGAGTTACGCAAACTACAACTAATCTAGATGAAAGCAAAGAAAAAAGAGAAGAAGTAGACTGGTGAAAGTTGAATGAAATCGGTCAAAAAGTGCTCACATTAATGTTGTTTATCCTGCCTGACTGGTTCACCACCTTCTGATTACTGATCATCAGGAATATCAAATTTTCAAATAATTGAATGGACCGGTCAGCATTTGACAAATTTTTGTGATTTACACATCAAATGAAAGAGGGTAAATCAGAAATTCAAGACATACTTCACTTGTCTTGAAAATATATGACTAAGCTGGTGAAAAGGGTATTCATTTATGACTTTGAAAAAGGAACAAAATGCACAAAGGATTTTGGGGGTTAAAGCCTATTTTCATTTATCGTTTATTTTATGTTTATTTTCCTATTGCGGAAATTACATCAATAATTTATACTATATAACAGGGTAAAAGGATTCAGCAAAGTGCAACCAGAGTACACATTGTGTCCTTGAAACACTCAATTCCAGCAAACATACATTATACATTAGATCAAAGTGTTTACCCACAGCCTAGACTGTGTTTGCAAAAAATAGAACATGAGAGAGCGAGAGAGAGAGTGAGAGAGATAGAGAGAGACAGAGAGTGACCGAGGCGGAGACAGAGAGAGAAACAATGACAGACAGGGAGACATGGAAAAGAAGCGGTTTAAAATATCGTGAAGAACATGACACGATTTCTTTACAATATTGCCCCCAGTCAATATATATTTTCGTCATTCAAGACCGACAGGGGCAGAGGAACCGTTTGGAGGAGGGTGTGGGCAACGGGCGAAGGGCTGCCGAACCAACTTTTTTAGAGTAGACAAATGTTATCATGTTAAAAAAAAAAATCAATTATATACTGGTCTGCAGCATGCTCAGCCCCCCCCCCCCCCCCCCCTCCTTCCCTCCTTCATGTTCAGTGTTTTCTGATCGGTGATTGGGACCATACTGCAGCACTATATTCACCCCCCCCCCCCTCCTCATTCCCATAATTAGAAAAACAGGTTTGCTTCAAATCATTGCAATCAGTTGCTCCACGGCCGAGGAGCAAACATGTGCATTTCAGTCCTTCACTTAACTTCTTCTAAAAACATCTCAAAATAAAAATCTGTTCCTCTACAATCTTTCCTGATTTTTTCAGAGACTGAGAGTGCCTTGGATTCTCCGGAAAAGGCGCTATACATTACCAATCATTGTGGTGATGATGAAGAAGATGATGATGATGATGATGATGATGACGATTGTTTCTATTATAATCATTGTTTTCATTTTATTATTATTATTAATAATATTATTATCGTTATTATCATCATTTTTATTGTTATATTTCTTATTTATATTAATATTACACTTATTATTATTATCATTATTATTATCATAATTGTTTTAGTCATTCTCATCATCATCATCATCATCATCATCACAATCATTAGTCCTACTATTTTGCATCTTACATTTCTTCTTCCTTGATGAATTCAAAGACAGACCATTTAGCCACAGGTAGATAGCCTTTCTTGTCAATGAACTTCGGGCCCGGGTAGACGCCAATCATGGATTCAGAGCAACCATAGAACGAAGACAACAGGGGTAAACCTGAAAGTACGTAAACATAATAGAAAACTTGCCAGTGGCGGTTCTACGGAAGGGAGGGTGAGTCAAAATACCTTCAAGCCCCCTCCACTCCCCCCCCCCCCCCCGCTGTTCTAGGTTTTCAAGTTTGGCATCATAAGATTTGCTTAAAATCATTCATTGCTTAGCGAGGCCCCAATGCGTTCATTAAAGATAAACTTTAGTACTGGTAATGCGATTGCATTGTAAAAGAAAAGGTGTGGAAAGGATCAGAAACAGTTGATCATGTAGCATGTAAGTATTGGTGTGCACTGCAAGGTTCTGGAGTCATCAAAATCATAATAAATTTGACCGAGTCTTGGTAAAGTAACAAGCACTGTACACAGAAAGCTATTTATGGGACAACACATATGGTGTCGGGGCTAGTACTACCTTGATTTCCTTGTCTTTCTATGCTCATTACTCAGCCAGTATACAATTTCTTCCAAAATTATTTGGCACATGTCATTTATTTGTAATCTTGAACATTCAGTGTAAGTTTCTTTTGATTCTGTGAGAATTAATTTTCCTTTTTTCTTTACCAGAACTGGAGTTTATCTTTAAGTTCTTTTAAAATAATGTCTAATGCGTTTTTAAGAACAATTTTAAATAATTGCCGTGTTACTTAACTGCTAACAAAATAGAGCGTAATAGAATGTTTGAAAATGAGAATGCATTTCTTTGATATAAATCTATTAGCAGGGGCAAGTTGCCCACCCCCCCCCCCCCCCTTCTTAAAATTCCCTAGGGGCAATATGGAGATGTACCTTTGGCGTAGGTTTTGGAGAGCCTTGGCCAGCTTCCAGTGGAGTCGATTCCTACGAGGACAGGAACCTTTGGCCAGATCCTTTCGATTATACCTACGAAACCCTTCTCAAACTCTCCACGTAATTGGGCAGCTCTGGCGTGGTCAGGACCATACGTCTGGAGTTCCTTGGTCAAACTCTCCCTGATGGCGGGCAGAAGGTTCAGATCGGCTTTGAGGGTTCCCCGCTCGATGTCTCTGGTAAGGTTCTTCCATTCTTTCTCCAGAAGCTTCATACCGCTCTCCAGGAAGTGGAGAAAACCGATGATGATATGGCCCAGGTCGGGGTCTTTAAGCGCAAAGAGGAGTTGGACATAGAACGCTTCGTGCATCGCCCCAATCCTGAATCCGCAAGCAGGCACAGAGAATTGAGCAAAAAACCAATCGTGACCATCTGACATTGTCGCAGCCGTTTCAATTCTGCTTCCACTTTTTGTCGTGAGTACTTTAGGTGCGACATACAAGTAAAGAGTCTTTGCCAGCGGGTTGGTAGGATAATGGTAATTAGTAATATGGGCCATAACTGAACCAACTTTCAGGAACATCTTTGTCTTATTCTTTTGCGGAATGTATTTGGACTTTCCCGTCGTACCTGTGGTTCGGGTGTACGAGTCTGGTATTCCATCCACAAGGACATTCTCTTCACCTTCCATCATGCGTTCGACGTACGGTCGGAACCGTTCGTAACCCGACAAGGGATGTTGCTTCCGAAGATCTCCAAGAGTTGGCATTCCTCGTAGGCCGTGGTCGTCTGCGTATGCTGTACGTCCGTTCAGGTCAAGTATCTCGCGCCATAGACGTCTTTGATGCATCATGGGATCCTTGCAGGTCTTGAGGATTTCTGAATGGCTTAACTTCCCCTTGAGGCCAAGAACGAGAGATATCATAAAATGGACGGTGACTTCAAAGAGACTCTGGTTAGGACAAGGACGTTGCATGAAGATCCAGACATAGACCAGTGCCAAGATGAGGAAAACCAAACCAATGAAACCTGTTAGAATCGATGCAAAGTAAACAAGAAATCAAAGAGATATGACATATTATAACTGCAACTGTACTATTCTACATGACCCCCTTCCCCTAGATAATAATAATAGTAATAATATCAGCATTCCAAAGGGATATCAAAATCGCCCTCAAACAATATTGATTCCTTGAACATTTTCGCGATCGTGTTCCATATACTTTCGAACAATTCTTTTCTAATCTTTTCAAGTTGTTTTTGCTTTTTGCTTGATCAAAACAATAAACGATTTTAGTTTCATTCTAGTCATTTATTATAGAAAATACTAAGATGGAAATAATATTCAGTGAGAAAATACTTGATACTAGACCAAAAGTACGTACACTTTCAGTTTCACTTTCTCTATTTTTGTTTTACCGTACGTGCAACATGCATGGGTATGGTCAGGCGTTTAACAAAAAAAATGGTGTATTGCCCTTTGCGACTGACCCAAAATCTTGAAATATACGGTCGGCTTTTAAAAAAAAAAATGCGTTTTTAGAGAAAAAAAATGTTTAATGAATACAAAATGTGAGAAATATCAGCCCAAAGAGGGAGAAGAAAGAAAAAAAAAATTTCGACCGACCGACTCATGTTATGGCACCTAAAGGGCAATACAACATATTTTTTTAAAGGCCTTTAATTGCTGTAAATGTAAGTGGCCTATGTCTACATCGTGCATGGTCTCGATAACAAGCACTTGTATTATTTGTTTAAAGTGGTAACATTTTAGGGTTAAACAAGTATGAAAAGAGTCACGCCGCGTTCTCTCTCACAAAAGCGTGAGTATTCGTGATTTACCGGCTTGCAATGTAAATAAAACCCCAAAGTGAACTCAACACTTTGTAGATAAGATGGCTTTTATCAGCGAAGGTACTCAAAACGTGATAACTTTGATTACGGGAGTGATCGTCACAAGCCACTTTAACCATATTTCGGCTCTGAAGTGTTCTTACTTCCTATTTAAGGTTCTAGGACATCTACCCCCTGGACATCCAACCCCCAAATAACCACCCCCAGTCAACTACCCCCTAGGACAACTACCCCTAGGACAACTACCCCCTAGGGCAACCATCCTCTAGGACGACTACCCCCTAGAACAACTACCCCCAGTAAACTACCCCCTGGAACAACTACCCCCGGACAACTACCCCCAGTAAACTGCCCCCTAGGACAACTACCCGGAAAAAATACCCCTAGGACAACTACCACCCGGACAACTACCCCCCCCCCCCCCCCCCAGACAACTACCCCTACGACAACCATCCTCAAGAACAACTACCCGGCCTCGAACAACTATCATACGGGGTAGTTGTCCTAGGGGTTAGTTGTACTGTTAAAACTTTCTTCTTTTTTCCGGAGAGGAGGGCCAGCGGCGGTAGAAAAAGAGAGAACGGAAATATAACTTGAATAGTTCTATAGGGGAAGATCACCGTCCCCTCTTTCCCCTCTTTTGCTTTCATTTGTTCTCTTGTTCTTCATCCAGCAATTAAGTACTCAACACCACCCCTCCCCCCAATACACACACACGCCCACACGTACACACACGTACACACCAGCGGCCCCTTAATGTTGATTTCATCTGAATGCTTACATATTTTCATTGACTCTAGCCCTATTCCGAAACTACATGATCGGAAGTTTCATAACTCTACAAGACATTTCATTGAATACTATAAGTGGATAATTATGATCAAATTTTCAGAAGGAATCTAACCTGATAATACACGCATCCATATCGGAGAGGAGACACAGAGAGCAACATAAAGAGACACGCCACTCAAGGAGGCCCATGCCGAAGCTACGGCAGACAGCATCACGTATAAACCCGCCATGTTGAAATAACTTTCAAATCGTACAAGACAGTGTGGTTCGAAGCTACAACTAGAAACTTCAAGAAACTTCGCAACATAATTATTTCATTAGATCTGCACGTGGTAATCTATCTTAGACATCCTTCCACTCATAATTATGTTTGTTCGTCTGATAGCTGTGTGTGCTTATGCTTCAAAGTTCAAAGCTCGCTATATTATCAAGCAGTTAAAGACCGGGTCATGTACCTCCAACCCAGTTGCCCTCACCCCCATAATCAGTGCATGGCGTAGCCGGGGTTCGAACCGTTTAGAGGGGCACTGATGTCATAGTGGGTATGCAAGAGAACAGGGCGATGGAAAGAGAGGGTGTCAGATCATGTCTTCTCTCTCTCTCTCTCTCTCTCTCTCTTGATATTATAATTACTTAATTAAATGGAGCATTCCTTCCCCTATATTGCCCAGTAAGTAACACTAGTACGTGGCTTCTATTAACTGCTTCTGATGTATTTCTTGGATGGATATTTGATTTTTAAACTCTTCTTTTTTTCATTATGTGGTGTTTTCCCAAATTGCAAATTAACACCGATATCATTCATTCTCCCTCTCTCTCTTTTGCTCTCTTTCTCCCTCTCTCTCCCCCCCCCCCTCTCTCTCTCTCTCTCTCCCACTCTCTCTCTCTCTCCCTCTCTCTCTCTCACTCTATCTCTCTATACTTCCACGTTGTCCCCCCCCCCCCGCATCTATTGGAAGAGGGCATCGATCCCCCGAGCCCCGTGATTCCGATGACTCATGTAGCTTGTCCAATGTCCACAGTCGTTAATTGTTAATTGGGGGGTCGATATCACAATCGAAAGGCTATGACAAAAATAAGCAAAATCATGCCTTTGGCGCATGAACTGAACTGGACTGTTCACTAAATTACAACGATCAAAGAATATTGTAGTCTTTGTCACATGTTTAAGTGTGCGAACATGACAGAGACGTGATATAGTGGTTTATTCACTTGACTCTCAATACAAGGGTTGAGGGTTCGAATCCCAGTCCGGTACTAACGTCCTTTGGGAAGACATTAATCCGTATTAACCCGGTATGCCAGAGCGTTGGCCACCAGCTATGACCGGGGTGCGCATATTTTTTTTACACAACTGTTTAGCCATTTTCGCAAAAAAACACCTAGAAGTGCTCTGGTGAAAGAGTATAAGTCGTCAGCGCACTACATGACTGTGCAAGCACGAAGACCCAGAGAAGGAAAGATGATAGAAAAGCTATAGGGAAAACAAGGATAGTGGAGAGGTTAATCCTAATGTATTTCCTTTTTTTTCCTTCTCCATCCTTGTTTTTCCTTCTCCATAATGGAGAAGGAAAAACAAGGAAATACATTAGGAAAGAGAAGAGGATAAGTCAAAGGAAGAACATAGAAAAACATAACGGAAGAGCTAAGAGGATTATAGATTCGGGTTTAGACTAAGAAAAAACAAAAGAAATTCATAAAGCGAAGGCCAAGAAAAGGATAGATTGAAGGAAAAACAAAGAAATAGATGACTAAGGAGAAAAGGATAGATTGAAGGAGAAACAACGAAGTACATAAAACGAAAGAGAAGAGGATAGAACAAAGCAGAACAAAAGAAAAGGGAGAACTGAAGGATAGATTGAAGGAAATTAGAAATACATAACAACGGAGAAAAGGATAGATTGAAGGAGAAACAAAGAAATACATAGCGAAAGAAAAACAGGGTAGATTGAAGGAGAAACAAAGAAATACATAAAGAAAGAAAAGAGGATGGATTTAACGAGAAACAAATACAATCATGTACAGCTCCAGCAATCCAAAAATACTGCTTAGGGGGGTAATTTTAGACTCTGTCTCAAGTCGTTTGCACAGTATATTTGACTGAACTGGCTAAGCAGTTGTGTAAAAAAATGGAGCGTCTCATCTTTTACCGAATGCAAAATATTGTTCCATTGCACGAATAAAGACCATTCACTATTTGTTTTATACAACACCTCGGACGTTAACGGGCTTAAAACAGTTTTCCTAGGCCTAAATCTCAGCGATTTTATGTTTGTTTTCAATTGATGAAATTGCTGATAGTGAGCGCGCACTATAAGCAGGCAGCAATGACAATGACAATGCGCGTACCAAGCCTTATGTTTATTGTTACGCGGAGTGCAATTTGGCGGTCTTACTCTATGCGCGTACCAAGCCTTATGTTTATTGTTACGCGGAGTGCAATTTCGTTTGATCCTTTCGCACCATTGCACTCGTGGTGAGCTAAATGACGTCAGAGTGCGAGTGCAATGGTGCGAAAGGGATTCCCGTTAGTAACGTCAGAGTGCAATGGTGCGAAAGGATCAAACGAAATTGCACTCCGCGTCAATGATACCGGTCAATGGTATTTTTAGCGCATGTCATGTGATCAAGAATTGACCAATCAGGTTGCAAGAATCTTAGTAGGCGTTGTATAAAGTGGGATATTGAAATCGAGCGTTAAGATGCTTTCTTGAAAGTCTCTTTGATCGTGTCAATATAATTATACCACGCCTCAACTATGTTTAAAATTTTCATATAAAATCTTTATAAATCACATTATATACCTCACTTAAGTAATCCAGCAATCTGATTGGTCGAAATTGCATTCATAAACTTTAACTGTTCCCGAAAATTCGCAGTAACCATGGTTAAAACAGACCTATTTTCCCAATAACCATGGTTATTGGGAAAATAGGTCAGTCTCCATGGTTACCCCATAGGTTTACATGTTAAAAAAATGGTTTGAGCGATCGAGGATACCGTACGTGTGCGAAAAATTGGTCGGTATTTTCATACAAGACAAGACAATTCCAAACAAGACAAAAATGGCTCAAGAATCTCTCCCAAGATTTCAACTTATCAAATGCAAGACTCGCTGACAGCAAGAACAACAAAAAGGGACCGTACGTGAAATTATCCATAAACATGTTCGTTTAGTTGCTGAAAAAGCATAGACGTATAGACTCTAGACGAAAATAGATCTAGTTGTAAGGGGGTCTGATCGCGCACCCGATGTTGTGTGTTAAAATTATTCCCATAGAGATTGTACGCAATGCATTCTCTATGCAGTCTACGTGCATTCCGCGACCATGCAAAAAAGGTCAAGTTTTTTTTTAAATTCGAGATTCAAACCTTTATAATCTGTTGTGATCCTGAAGGTGATACTCAATAAGTGAGGTGTCATATGAAAGCGCAGGTTCTTCTCCATATTCCCCACAGGGCCGGCCCACCCCCCAAAATGTAAAAATATCTTGCTTAGACTAGAATCTAGATCTAGTCTACTCTAAAAGATACACTCATAAAAAACAACCGTGCAGATAAACTAGAGAAAGGCCAAGGTGGTGTCATTAGTTGACTCTTTTGTTTTCGGCATATAAAAGTATTAATGACTGCTTTAATATTCGAGAAATAGTTGTTTTTATACGCTCTCGGGAAGATTACAATTGGGCTATTGCCCTCGGCACGCCTCGGTCAATAGCACAATATTCTAACCTTCCCTTGAGCGTATAAAAACAACTATTTCTCTCAAAGCAGTCATTAATACTATATTATTACTAACTCAATCTCCGAAGTGATATATATTATGGGCAATAGAATGATGATATTGATAATGGTGATGTGGATGATGAAAATGATAATAATAAAAACAAATGATAATGATACTACTACTACTACCACCACCTGTCCACCACCACTACTAGTACTACCTACTATATACTACTTCTACTACTACTACCTACTACTACTACTACTTCTACTACTACTACTATTACTACTACTACTATTACTGGTAATGATTAATAATAATGATAATAATAATAATAACTACTATGACAATGATGATGAAGATGAATATTATGATCATAATATGGCGTGATAATGGTAATATTTACGTAAATTACCATAAAAGCTGTGACTTTTCGTAAAATCACGGCATGCTCCTTCTTTCTTTCGAAATGTAATTTGTTTTTTCTTTTTTTCTTTTTTAAACTTTCTTACAGGATCATCTGGTGTTTGATTCTTGTTGCTGCTACATCTACCATGCTGTACCAAATCATCTATCAATGCATCTTCTACTCCACATTACCGATCAACACTCGGGTAGACATCGAATTTGCCGAAAACCTCGACTTTCCATCAGTTGCTATTTGCAACTACAATTTATACAGGTATAGTCTTCCTCTCAAAACACTTTTGAAACTAAACTTTTAAATAACCATAAAAGGGCCGAGGGGTGACCACTTTTATTGTATTGTATTGTATTTATTAAAATTCATTGATACATCAATGTTCTGTTTATAAACATATAAATCAATTTACAATGCAATGTAATAAATTAAAATTCTGTTTGTAAACATATAAATTTACAATGTAATGTAACAAATCAATATTCTGTTTGTAAACAAATATATCATACAAATCAATTTACAAGATAGTATATATAGCAAAACAGAAGGAATATTACACTGTCGCTCATATAGTTTTTTTTACCCCAATTTATGAAATTATTTTGACAATTATTTATTCATAATAGGTCTAGATAATAGTATACATTCTCAGATTTTATTGAATGATATTTTGCCAGTGTTTGTTTTGCGTGAATGCTAAAACATGTATATGCTACTATGCTTATCAACTAGGGGACGTACGCCCTTAAGTCATAAATGACAGTGATGACGATTAATGCCCCACAAAAGGGCACAAATATAGCACATCTACACGGTTTTGATCATGGGGCCTCACAGTTACGAGGCCATTGCTTGCCACTGAACCATGGCTGTACGCAGCGGGGGCTAGGGTAGGGGCACTTCCCACAAATAAAAAAAACACAAAGAAAATGCAATAAATTATCAATAATTCATTGAATTTCCCCCCGGTCCCCAACAGAAAAAAAATCCTCTGTACGGCTACGCATTATGGCTCAAGGCATGCCTAAAATAAATGACTTGTTCACGATGTGAGATTGACCTTCTATTTGTTAACATGCTTGATTTAACTTGTATAGTGTTGGATCCAGTCATGTCCAAATTTCTAATCTACCTTTTTGAAAAAGTAGTCAACTCCCCGGCCTTTTTAAATGGAGATTTACAGCTAAGTTTTTTTTAATAAAAGGTAGCCTACTCTTTGCCTTATTTTTTCACCCCCTCCCCATCTTTTTACGGGGTTTTAGGTAGTGATAACCGGACATAATCATTTTTCGAAGCTCGAGTTTGTGTTTAACATGGTACAAATGCATTAACATAACCTTCCCCTTGTGTTACGAATATCATCATGAACATTGTTTATCTCTCTATTTTGTATGGTTACTTATTTTGCATGAGAATGAGCAGCTGGTGAAAATAAAACACCGTCATTTATGAGTAAAGGTGGATTGGCTTTTGTAATTTTCTCCGTTTAATCGAGCTTCGACAAAAATAACGTTTTATGGCCTGATAATCTCGTTTAGGGGTCAGAAGATATTACATGAAAAGGCTATTGTAATTAATCAACTTTATACTGATTACAGTCCATATATTGCTACTAAAAAAAAAGACATTACAAGAAATGGGTTGCTCGCTGAAAATTATATTTGTCATGTTTATTGTATATCTGAATCAATATCATTTATAATAACCGTGATAATAACGGATATACTAGCTATGATGACAAATCTATTGCCCTGGAGTTTGATACGACAATGGACAAAAAGAATCATTCAAATCTCCGCTGGGGTAATCGGTGATTATATTTTTAATTAATGTGCGATACAGACTGTGTGCCACAACGTCTCCACAACTACCATGCAGGTCGGCTTCCGTGGTGTTATTTTTCTGTAACTAAAACCAATAATACTTTGATCATTCATCAAGCGAATTACTAAATTACTAGCATCTAATTTTAACTTGGTAAGAGCGAGCATTCACCTATCGATTCTACCCCATCCGAGTCTCTCTCTCTCTCTCTCTCTCTTTCTCTTCCTCTCTCTCTCTGTCTCTCTCTCTCTCTCACACACACATACACTCTCTCACACACGCACGCACTCTCTCTCTCTCTTTCTCTTCCTTTTTCTCTGTATCTCTCTTTGTCACACACACACATTCACTCTCTCTCTCACACACACACACACACACCCACACACCCACACACGCATACACTCTCTCTCTCTCTTTCTCTTCCTATCTCTCTCTGTCTCTCTCTCTCACACACACATACACTCTCTCATACACGCGCACACACACGCACGTACTCTCTCCCTTTCTCTTCCTCTCTCTCTCTGTCTGTCTCTCTCTCTCTCTCTCTCTTCCTCCCTCATTCCCTCTCTCCACTCATATCCTTTCTCTCTGACTGTCAGTAGGGTGGATTTAAGTAATATTCTAAATATTGTTATTCTTATCGAATTTACAAATCTCAGAATTGCTGGAATTTTTAGCAACATGCATGTTGCCATATTATAATTGTGATTTCAAAACGATCATTTCTGATTTTATCCTTTTACAATGCATCCATTCTATATATATCATGATTGTAAAAGAATATGCAATTCGACCTCTGGCCGCAAATAATTTTGTTATCACCATAATCAATAAACCGTTCTAAATAAACAAACAAATAGGTTTTTATATGAAGAAGAAATAAATTAACAATACAAAATTAAATAAATACAAAATGAATGGATAAATAAATGAATAAATAAATAAATACAAATATCCTCAACTCATTCTTCTTTTTATTGTTTTTTTAATTTCTTGTAAGAACATGATCCCACCCCGAATGGATAATATTTTTTGTCTTCTTCAGAAAATCGTATCTGGAGAAAAACGAGACAGAGTTTGCTGACTTCCTGAAATATGTAGCAGGTCTGTACGCAACACATCAACCATATGATTACACGTCGTATGAAGGCAACCTTACCACGAAGAATTACTCACACTTGAGTCTGAACGCGGCTCATCAACTCGACAGTATCTTATTGTTAAGTATAATGGTGGTGTTCACATGATTTAAACTAACGGGATATTAACAGACTCGAGGGTTCAATCCTCCAGATGACACGCGGGCAATTACCTACATCTACTTGATTATTAATTTATTCAAGTCTTGATCTGACACTGGACCTAACCCTAGCCACATGTTAACCCTAACCCCAGTTTGACGAATGAAGCCCGAGGGGGGAGGGGGCGAAGAAGATGGGATGAAACTTAGTGGAAGGATGGAAGAGGAAGAAGGTCTGACCCCTCCTAGCTCCTCCAAGCTCCTCCCAGCTCCTCTCCGCCCTTTCATGTTCTGATCAACTAGGTTCACCTCAATGGGAGGATCCATGATAGGTCGTAACTCCTTGGTCATAATAACTGCCATAATAACAAACTGTAATACATGTAGTATACAAATATACACTGTCATGAGAGGATCTGGTTAAAACTATAGGCATGAGGTGACTCCAAGAAGTCACCGAGGCCCATAGTTTTAACCAGTGCCTCGAAAAGAAGGCAGGGTATGATTGTTTTATATCCTGCAACAAAAATTCATATTTTATTTTTTTTATTTTTGTTATTATTGATTTTTAATTTTAAAGAAATTGAAAAAGAAAAAAAAAATGTCAACTAAACAATTTCATCTCCCAAACTGTACTTATAAATAGTACATTTTCAGAGTGACCTTAAAATGGTTGAAATATTTCTGGTCACGTAAAGAGCTCTCAACCAATTAAAAAAATATATTGTTGTACTGTATCCTGGGGCCCGTTTCATAAAACTTGTTATCTACAACTGCTAAATTTCTATGACAAATTTGCTCTCAGCCAATCAGATGCCTTGATTTTAATAACTTATAACAGTAGCTTGTATCTTGTTATTAATATCAACATTTATGAAACAGGGCCCTGATCCAGTAGTGTCCCCTCAATAATATAATGGTATCAACTGCCTTCTTATTTCAGAGCTACATTCAACAATGAAGTCATTGCGAGGGAGAATTTCTCAATTTCCCTTTTAGAATTCGGTGCTTGTTTTACCTTCAACGTAGGCACTGCCAATCGTTTGAAAGTGCACACACCAGGTGAGTTTTTTTATTTGATTTTTTTTTGATTTTTTTTTTTTGATTTTTTTTTTCTTCAATTTTTATTTCTTTCGATTTCAGCATTTGATTTTTATTTTTTAGAGCTACATTCAACAATAAAGTCATTACGAGGGAAAATTTTCAATTTTCCTTTTAAAATTCGGTACTTGTTTTACTTTCAACTTGGCCATTTGATTCTCCTTTGTAATTGGATCGATATACAATGATCAACTAAATTATCCATACCCCTTGTACTTTTGATGTTTTGTGGTGTTTTTCGTAACTCAAGAATGAAAGATGGACTGGTTTAAATGAATAAGAGCCTTTAATTCTTCAATAATTTTAATTGGGAGCTTAAATAGGTCACATTCTCACAAAACACGATTTAGTACAATATCAATTTTTCTCATTCTTAAATATTTAAAAAACTTGTTAAGGGTACGAATAATTTAGTTTTTAACCCCCCCCCCCCCCCCACACACACACACACACACCTTCATCATGATGTCAGTGCTCCATCATTGTATGTATGCATGCTACGCATATGAAACATCGAATTTATTGAATCATGGTCCTTTTAACAATTCCCTTCTAATTTATTGAAACAGAATCCACAATATTATTTGGATCATCGTCAATAAACAGGTAGGCATACACACAAACAGCTATAAGTATCAGTTACAAAAGAATTATCTAAATATTTTAGTATACAAATAAGCAATACTTATATAGAATTACAAAAGTGGATACAGACCGACAAAGTAACACATTCCAATGAATTAATGACAATTTGAAAAGAGTATAAAAATATTAATCAGCAAATAGTTACAGAGGAGAAGTAAATACACAGTTTGGGATTATCATCACTGTACGTTAATAATTACAACATATTAATCAAAACAGGACAAAGTTAATGGTCGAATTTCATATATCTCTCTTTAAAAACCTAGCCATCTGATGGGTCGAAATTGGAGTCATGATTTTAGCCATGCCGGCCTACCGGTCAATAGTTTTTTTAATGATGCGTCAGTAACGGGCCGCATGAATAAATTTTGCTGAGATCCCCATAGGTTAACGTGTACACATTTTCTTTGTGCGAGCGCGGATACCATACAATGCTTTTTGTGTGCGATTCCCGAATGATCGAAACATTCAGGCAACTTTCCAGCGAAGATTTACAGACAGTGTCTCATATTTCTTTGATGTTTTTACCAGTCTTTACTAAAAGAATGTCTAAAAACTTATCAAATTTATCAAACTTATAGGGAGATCATAGCTAGTTTTCCTTACATAATTATATTTTTTGACCAACTATTTATTAAATGCTCATGTTTTTAATCTGTAATAGGAATATCTCACGGATTGCAAGTGGTTCTAGACGCGAGACAGGGGGACTACTTCTATACGACATCATCGGTAGGCTCTGCAGGTTCGGCTGGCTTTCAGATCCAGGCATTTGACAGTAACACGAGCAGTGCACAGGTCAATGAATACGGGATTGCGGTAGGACCAGGAACGAGGACTCTCATTGGTCTTACACTTTTTGAGGTAGTTTATTGTAAGGGCTGATTGATGATGATGGTGGTGGTGTCGGTGATGGTGGTCGTGGTGATGGTGGTGGAGATGGTGGTGTTGCTATTGGTGGTGTTGTGCTGCTGCTGCCATGGTGGTAGTGATGGAGGTGTTAATGGAGGTGGTAATGATGGTGGTGATGGCCAGAGGTGGTGGTGGTGGTGGTGGTGGTGGTGGTGGTGGTGATGATGATGATGGTTGTGGTGGAGGAGGTGTTGATGGTGATGATAGTGATGGAGGTGAAGATGGTGGTGATTGTTGTTGTTGTTGTCGTTTTTTGGTGGTGATGATGGTTGTGGTGGAGGAGGTGTTGATGGTGATAATAGTGGAAGTGGTTGTTGGTGGTAGTGGTGGTAGGGTGTTGTGGTGGTGGGGTAAAGGTAGTGGTGGTGTTGATGGTAATGGTCTTTGTAGATAGTAACGGTGGTGGTGATGATGAGGAGGACGAAGTTGATGACAATGGTGTTGATGATGAAATAACTTCTATTAGTACTGATTGACGATGATAATATTGATGAAGATGGTGATGATGATGGTGATGTTGATGGCGTTGGTGGTAATTATGATGATAAGTTTCATTGGCGGGATAGCCCAGTTGGTACAGCAGTGGTCTCGTAATCCGGTGACCCGGGTTCGAAACCAAGTCAATGCGCTAGTGCCATTTGGTAAAGGCCCGGTCACACAGGGAGGACGCATGGGGAACGCACGGCCAGCGCATTGGAAATTTGCAATTTGGGCCAGTGCGTTGTCGTTCGCTAGGCGTGCGTCATCATTCGTTACTCGTTCGTCGAGCGCGCTGGACCAACGCTGGACCAGCGCTATGCATGCGTCGTCATTCGCTGTGTGCGTCGGGATTTTTTGAGCATGCTCAAAAACGTGCGCCGAGCTCGACGCATGAATATACACGCCAAAGGCACGCCAGACATGCGCCGGAGCGCGCTAGACCAGCGCCAGACATGCGTGGAGCGCGCTAGACCAGCGCCAGACATACGCGGAGCACACGCCCTGTATACGCACAGCGCGCTAGCTACACGCCGTGTATTTTGTGTCAGCTCGCTAGCTTTTCCAAAATTATGACAAAAGTTAGGCACACGTTCTTTTCCGATTTCCAATGCGCTGGCCGTGCGTCGTAGAACGCGGTGCATGCGTGGACCATTCGTTCAGCGCGCTAGCAACACGTTGTGCATTCGTGGAAGTTGTTATCATGTGCGCTCTGTGTACGGTCTGTATGCGCACTGTATGCGCCCTGTATGCGCCCTGTATGCGCTCAGCGCGCTAGCAACACGCTATGCATTTGGTGTCAGCTCGCTGTAGCTTCGACAAAAGTTGGGCGCACGACAACGCACTGGCCAAAATTGCAAATTTCCAATGCGCTGGCCGTGCGTTCCCCATGCGTCCTCCCTGTGTGACCGTGCCTTAAGGCATTAATCCTCATTACCAGGTCCCTCGGAGAGGACCTAAAGCCGTCGGCCGTCTGGTTGCTTACTAACAAGCATTTATGCTTTCGTAGCAGCCAGGTAAAATAATCACCGCCACCACAAATTAATAATGTTACTGATGACAATAATATTGATGAAGATGATGAAGTTAATGATAATGATGATGATGATGATAAAAATGATGATGATGGTTATGATGATGATGATGATGGTGACGGTGATTGATAATAATGTCGAAAAGGACTTCAATAACTGACTTTATTTTTCTATATCTACAGACCCGGAATTTAGCTCCTCCTCATGGTGACTGCGGTGAGAAGTCCTTGAAGTATCACGATGTTTACCGAGTCAGTTCGTGTCGTCTCGAGTGTAAAACCGATTACGTGATCGGAGTGTGTGGGTGCCGAGCTCCTTATATGCCTGGTAAAGATTTCCCGAATCAACCCAGGGGGAGTTTCACAAAGATTAAGATCGACTTTAAGTTGGACATAATTATGGCAGGCCATTCATACCACTGGTTGCTTTCACAATTGGTCTCTCTATTATGATCTTTAGATATTATTTTTTCCTTCAATTATGAACTATCAAATTCGGTAAATTCTGTAAATGTGTGACCACGATTTGTACGTCCCTTGAGAATGAGAATGACAGGAATCGTCAGAGGAACTATAGTGGCATGAATGCCTTAGTTAAGTCCAATTTAAAGTCGATCTTAGTCTTTGTGAAACACCCCCCTGCTCAATGAGCCCCCCGAGTCCCCGACACTTTTTCAAGTATCCCAAACGTGCCCCTTTTTACTTCAGATAAGTGACCTTTTTTCTTTCTAATATTAAGTGCCCCTCCCCCTTATCATAAGTGATCCTTTTACCTCTGATTAGTACCCCGTTTCTAATCTGAGAGGATACCCTTTTTACTTTGAAAGGTGTCATTTTCCTTTTTAACAAGTACCCTTTCCCCTTTGATAAGTGCCAATTTCAAATACTAATAAACTCCCCCAGGAAGCTTACATTTTTGGTACCCCGTTTTAGTTTAGATGTAACTGCCCTTTGATAATTAAGTGCCACTTTTTTAATCTATATTTTCCACTGTCGCTTACTAATTGTGCCCTTTTTACATGTAAAGTGCCATATCTACATGTAGTTTCAAAGAATCGGAGCAGCTTCTTTTTTTATTAACAGGAACCTGTTTTTCTACCATTACGATTAAAGGCAGTGGAGCCGGGAGCAGTGGCGTAATGAGCAAAAGCTTTTGGGGTCAGAACAAAATCCTTATCACCAACAAATAGCATTATGCAGGGGCAGCGGAGCGTCTTCGAAAATAGGGGGCACCAACAAAAAGGGCATTTTCTGGAGAAAAAATGGGCACCTACGAAGGGAAACATCAACAAAACCTAGTACATCATACATTGGAATATACCCCTACATCGTCATGATTGGGATTACACTACCAGGGATGATATCAATATTTGTTTCTTACTTTACGTGGTACAAGATACTGCTTAATTAAGCAATATACTTTGCAGTTAGATGTGATGGTCTGAATATATTAATTTTCGAGCGAAGCGAGCAAAACAAAATAAAGATGTATGAGGTCCCGGTGCAAAAAAAATACATCTTATAAAGAAGACCAAATAAAACCCTGATGAGTATTAAGCACAATCTAATGGAGAAAGACTGAACAGTTCTTTTATAAGTAACATAATTATAACATCTATAAATGTGAGCAAGCTCTAGTGAAAATTGAAGAAACGAGGGCTCTAATTCGCCTTGAATTAGGGATGCATGTTATTCAGAAAGAAAAAGTAGGCACTTATCAAAAGGGAACAGGACAGTTATTTGAAAAGGAAAGGTGCGCGTGTCAAGGTTTATCAGAGCCTTCAGGGGTGAAAATGGCACTTCTTGCACCTGAAAGGGGACACTCAACAGAAATAAACAGAGGCACTTGTGAGAATGGAAATGGGAAATCTGTTGGAGGGCACATATCAGATGTTTATAGGGCCATTTATCCGATGTTAAAAGGGGCATTTTGAAAAGGGGGAGGGGCTCATATAAAACAGGAAAAGGGGCACTTATCCGAAGGAAATATGGTACTTTTTAGAAAGGAAAAGAGGCACGAGTCAAAGTATTAAAAAAAGGCAAAAATATCAGAGGTGAAAAGGGGAATTCTCGCACCTAAAAAGACGTACTCGCCAGAGATGAAAAGAGAGAAAAGGATAGTTGTTAGAAAAGAAAAGGGCACTTGTCCTATGTAAAAAGGTGCTTTTTGTTGGTACCTGAAAAAGTGAATGGCACAGTGCCCCCCCCCCCCCACCCCCCACCGGGGAAAGGCAAACATGAGAGAAAAAACTCGGAAAATCATGTCATTAATTTTCAGCAACATTGTAAATCACTGGTATCGTATTAGAAATAAACCACATTAAAATTTTATTTGGGGTTAACTCCCCCCCCCCCCCGATCAGTACGCCAGTGTCGGGTGGGGGCACAGGGCACAATAACCCAAATTTTATTAAAAAAACGAACAGTGCCCCTTTCGGACTTACAATCTTGCTCATTCTGGGGACGAGGGACGTGTCCCTTGCGGCCCCTCCTAGCTACATCATTGCATACTTAAAATCAAAACTTCTTGTATGAGAATGATCAAAGCCCACCTGAACTTGTTTCTCTCTCTCTCTCTCTATGTATATCTATCTATCTCTCTTTCTCTTTCTTTATCACTCCTGCCACACATACTCCATCCCCCTCTTCTCCTTTGTTACGCCTTTTAGGGGGGGTGCATTCGAGGGGTGTCAGTGTGCCCCTTACATGCATAGTTATATTTCATTATTCTTGTATTTTTACAGGCCCTGGAAGAGAGTGCAGTCCACCGGAGATCCTATGTGTTCGAGATGCTATGGGTATGTATGTGATAGGTAGGCATATTCATTTAAACCGCCCCGTATACTGGACCTTGGAATTTTGTAAAATATCGTCTGTTTGGAAGCCGGAAGAGCGTTTACTCATACCCTATTACACAGGGTAAAAGCCCGCCTGGTCCTGGGCACTGGGCAGAAGAGTAGAGGTCGTGGTCGAGTGAATGTGTCACCGGACTGTGGATCACAAGGTCCGAGGTTCCAGTCTCGCCGCGGCACTAACGTACTTCGTCAAGACATTAATATACATTTGTCACTCTCGATCCAGGTGAGGTAAATGGGTACCTTGTAGGGTTATTCCTTGAAATGCACTGTGCGCTGTTAACGGCTTTTGTCGGAGCTAAAGCTAGGGTAATTATTTCCCAAAGCTCTTTGAAGTGCATAGAGACGTTTTAATAATGTGATATGCGCTATAAAACTCAATATTATTATTTGTATTATTATGTTGGAAAATCAGTCCACCAAGTGTTAGGAAGAAATATGATAACACTTCATGAAAGGAATTTGAATTGATATTCATTTCCTTTTCCTAATCGATACAATTTGGTAAATATAATGTACATGAAATAATTTAGAGAATAGAAGGAGAGAAAAAAAGCTGAAAAAAGGGGTTGTGTTGGGAACGCCCATTATAAAGATGAGTTACTGTAAGAACGTTATGCATACGTTTCTTGCATCTAAATATCTCAAATGATAATAGTCCACAATTTGAATTATGTTTCCATAAACTTATTCGATACGATAGGATTCGATTTGATTGGATTTGTTTTTGTTTGATATGATTTGATATGATCCATTCCACTTTTGATGCCATGATGTACTTCAAATATCATTATGAGTACTTTTTTTCAATAAATTTATTGCTTGACTTGCTTTGAATTAATTGGACTAAAGATGGCGGTCTCCTGCATTTTTCAATTTTAAAATTAGTTTTAAACTATGTTTTTGAATAGTTATGACTATTTATTTGATTTATATTATGATACAGTGTATGATTATGTATGTATTTTATTTTTGTTAGTAATGTATATGTACTTAGTTTGTGTATTACTTTCTATTATGTTGAAAAATGCAGAAATAAAACCAAACAAACAAATTTGATTTACTCCTAATTGGTTTGTTTGATATGATCGTATTTGATTTAATTCTAATTGATTTGTTTTGATATGATCTGATTTGACTTAATTCTAATTGATTCGTTTTGATATGATCTGATTCGATCTAATTCTAATAGATTTGTTTTGATATGATCTGATCTCATTTTATTTGTTCTAGATGTCTACGGCAGAAACTCGAGCCAAACTTGTCTATGTCCCGTACCATGTCACACCGTGAGGTATGCCGCCACTGTCTCGCAAGCTAAATTTCCATCAGACTTTTACAGCCAACTCCTAGCAGCTCAGCTCTCAGCGGATCCCAATCTAAATTTAGACGCAGACTACTTGAGGTATTAATGGACTTCACACATGCCAAGTTAGACCCCCGTTTTTCAACCTGGGTGCTGCAGGACATCTTTAGGGGTGCCACGAGAAAAATTAATGAAACATCCATTATGTAATAAACGTCAAGTTCGTGAAGAAAAAAAAGCCCAATATGTATATATTTTCATAAAATAATTATGTTTTAAAGACAATTAGGTGTTTGTTTTCATGGCTCGCTTCGCTCGCTCGAAACATTAAAAAAAAAGCAGTGTAAATGTAGGCATAGTCTAGCTCTGGACCATTAAATTTATTTTTGTTATTCGCCGACTATATGCGTTAAGCCGAGTAATGGCGCGATCCTTAGCGACGGCGCGATCCACGAGAACCGGTCGGTAATAGGACCGGTTCTCGGGATCGCGCCGTCACTAAGGATCGCGCCATCACTTGGCTTAATGTTTATAGTCGGTGCATGAATAACAAAAATCAATAAAAGGGTCCAGAACTAGTCTAACGTAGGCAGTGAAGTGCCTCAATACAATGAGTCATGAAGGCGCCCGAATATCGTCAAATTCGGCAGCAAGGTGAACTAATATATCTTAAATATCTTTATATCAAAATTGCATTTTTACCACGGTCGTTCATTTCACTCGCTCAGAACATTTAGAAACGGGATGATTCCGGATGACGAGAAACCCGAATATCTGTATAATCGGGCATCGAGGTGCCTGAATATATGAATTCGATATTCATGAAAAATAAGCAGCAAAGCGCCCGTATAAATAACATCATAATCTAATTTATAGTGTGTTTTTTAAGGGTGACGCGAAACTGTTTGAATCTCAAAATCGTTGCAAAACGCTGCCTTAGACCGCGAGGGGGAGCCCCCCCCCCCCCCCACAAAAGCAACAACAAAAACAAATCCAAACAAAGATATGAGTTGGTCTAGCGGTATGGTCCCTTGGTCAGCTCTCTGTCTTTGCCTCCAAACAGGCGGACCCCGGTTCAAAACTGGGTCACGTCTGTCGGATGGCGACGTTTAAGGTCCCCTGGCGTTAATAATAAAAATAAAAAAAAGACGCACCAAAATTTCGCTACAATATACCGTAAATCTCCGTGTATAGTTTTTTGGGGTTTTGTTGTTGTTGTTTTGTTGCCGAAAGCCCACGCGGGGAAGGACCTTCATTTAACATCGAGGTGCAGTTAAAGGCGCTGATTTGTGCTTGTAAACTTGTCACAAATAATAGTAACAATGTCGTTTTTAGAAGAATGCGTAAGATCATTCATGTAAACAATAGAGTACCTAGGTCCTAGGATAGAACCTTGTGGTACACCATTTGTTATATAAAAAAAAATGAGGAATTATTATTATAAACTACATATTGAGATCTATTAGAAAGATTACTTTCAAACCAAGATGACAGACAATGTTAGTGTTGTTGTAGTTTCCGAGTGGTGAGTCAACACACTGATTACTGAGCTGGGAGAAATTGCCAGGCATAGCGCCGTAAATCGAAAACAAAATTATAATCTTTGTTTTCTGTACCTGTGTATAAGGCGCACCCCCGACTTTCAATTTTTTTCGGCGGCAAAAAAGTGCGCCTTATACACGGAGATTTACGGTAAATCGAATTCTTATTATCCCCTTTTCCCCGCCTATGGTCTCTCTCTCTCTCTCTCTCTAGTGCTCTATTTCTCTCTCTCTCTCTCTCTCTCGCTCTCTTTATTCCTCATACAGTGTATATATCTTTATATAATTATATACTCGTTCCACCCTCGTCCATCCTCGTTTTAACCATTTTATAAATTCTATCTTTCTATGGCAGCAACAACTTGTGTCTCATCGATATATTTTTCAACGAGCTTATCCGTCAAACGACGACACAACAAGAGGGATATCAGTTCGTCAGTCTCCTCAGTAGGTCTAAAAACCTCTTACTCCTTCTTATCATAACACAATAAGGGAGTTTACAGATAGCACATGGTTCAAATGACCCCAAATATCCACAGATCTTTTACACATGGAGAAGTTCCACTTTGAGCATCTTCGAATAATAACTGCCAAATTCCTAAATGCTTTTGTTTGACCTCTTGAAAAGAATACTTCCACCTGCGTATCATAGAATGTATCGTTGGTGCATAAATGAATAATGTTACATTACTTTCATGAGCGCATGCATATCCAGTATTCTAATCTGTGGGTTTTACCATTTTGGTACAAATGACCTTTATCTGCCCATGCGCAGATTGTATCTGTAAACTCCCTTATTGTTATCATATTAGCAATGTCGTGAGAATGAGTATCATTTCACCGTAGCTGGCGGCATACAGAAAAAGGGCTATTTCAAAGGTCAATTATCTGTGGTAGAATCCATAATTATCGCTTGTAATCTTGTTATTTAACTACATGTATATTCGTAATATTTCAAAGTGAGTATGAACGGGCCTACTGAATAAACACGGCATATCCAACGTAGGGTTTATATAATTATTCTATGTGTATTTCATACAGGTCTGTCTATAGACGGAAGTTCACACCGACCAACTTTTCAACAACCATTTTGCTTTTCATTTTCATCTCTTCTACATATTTACCTATATATAACATTGTGCAATGATTTTGTACACTGTCTTCCTGTTTTACTGCAATTATCGTTTTCTTTTCTTTTTAATTTCTTTAAACGTAAGCTGTTACAGTACATAATGATATTGCAATTATCGTTTACTTTTCTTTTTCATCTCTTATACGTTACCTAATGGTGTATAATGACTCTTTTCTCCAATTCCCATTGCTCTTTTCCTTTTCATTTCTTCTATGGAATTTCATTTCCTATTTCTTCTACTTGTCATCACTTTACGTTACCCAACAGTGCATAGCGATCTTTTCCAGTTTTCTTAAATGTGTTATCTCCTGTTGTAGACTCAAGCAATTATATTTTAAATTTCTAATTTTATCCTTCTTTTTTTTCATCTCCCTTACATAACCTTTAACAGTTTTTTTCTTAGTATTTATTAATTATAATTTTGCATAAAACCTAGGTTATAACCGTGTAGCCTACATATTTCCATTTCCTTCTATTTACATTTCGTTTCATATCCTTAACAAAACTAAACTAGTGCATAACGACCTCTTCCCTTTACCTTAGTTATAACAGTGTAGCCAACCCCTTTCCATTTCCTTCTATTTTACATCTTTTTGGTATCCTTAACAGAACAAAACTAGTGCATAACGATCTTTTCCCTTTACCGAAGTTATAACAGTGTAACCTATCCATTTCCTTCTGTTTGTCATCTCTTTTTCATATCCTAGCTTAACAAAACTAAACTAGTGCATAACGATCTTTTCTCTTTACCTTAGTTATAACAGTGTAGCCAACCCATTTCCACTTCCTTCTATTTACATCTCTTTTTGGTATCCTTAACAGAACTAAACTAGTGAGCGATCTTTTCCATCTGTCACCCGTCTACCTTCCGTAACATATAACGGTGCATAATGATAATAGTGTTTTGTTTTCCATTTTTCTTTTCTTGTTCTCCTCTCTTTGGTGCCATAATTATAGGTGACATCGGAGGCTCTCTAGGTATGTGGATGGGAGCTAGTATTCTAACAGTCGTTGAAATCTTTGATATCATGGGTTATTCTATATTCCAGACCAGAGCGCCACGATCAAATCACAGGGTATAAGCCAGGGCCCGGCTCGCTCGCAAATAAATATTCATACCATCACACCCGGGTGCCCCATTTTCCCAAAAAGTGCCCTTTTTGTTGGCGCCCCTCCCCCCTTTGAATGACGCTCCGCCGCCCCTGGACTGCTTAAACCGCTCTACCTGATCATAAATATAATCATAAATATATTTATAAATATAAATCATAAATATTTTAGCTCCCCCCCCCCCCCCCCCTCCACCATTTTGAAATACGTAGCGCGGGCCCTGTAAGCCATGTACCTTTTCTAACAGTCTTTGGCGTCTTTGATGTGTTCAAAGATGATTTTCTTTTTTTTAATATTTTTGTTATATTTTTTTTAATTGTTTTTACCTGACTGCTATGAAAGCATGTATATACTTGTATATAAGCAACCAGGGGATCAACGGCTTTAAGTCCTCTCCAAAGATACTTGGTATTAAATGAGGATTAATGCCTTTACTTAAGGGCACGAGTGCACTGATTTAGTTTCGAACCCGGGAACTCTCGGTTACAAGACCACGTCTCTATACCACTTAGCCATCATTAGTGATTCTGAATACTGGATGAAATTTTGGTTGGGTGTATATAGCTTTCTGTATGCATGTTCCTCCAGTACCTTTAAACATAATGAGAAATATTTAGCATTTTTACTTAAACCCACCCCCGAGTGTTATTTAGGGTACGTGTATGCTTGTTCCCTCCCTTAGAAAGCACCCCCGCCCTATCTTAGAACTGCAAACATTTCTGTCGCGCGAAAAGTATCCCTTTACCGGAGTGGGGGGGGGGGGGGGGTGGGGGGTGGGCGGGCTTCATCTAGATGCTTAACTGTATTCGCTAGTGAAATGTAGCTATGCTTTCAAATACATATGCGTGATTATGATTATTTCTCTTTGTAAACTGATCCGAATTTTCCAATGGATAATTAATGCTTAATTTCAATTTCATTTTGTGATTAATGAATTAATTGCGAAGCTTTATGGTTCGATATTCAAAATTAATGGGACTTTAAAAAACTACATGTATATATTGTCAAACTATGTCACGTAATGATGTTATTCTTAATTATGGGATGTCATGTGTGTATTAGTATGAAGAAGAATATTGGAGCAATGATAAGTCCCTTATATATCTGTAGCCAGAAAAATCATTGTTGAAATTGCCTAATTTTGACCTACTTACTTAACACTGTACTCGAACATAATGATATAAAATATATAATAATGAAATAATTCAAGGTCATCAAAAAATTAAAAAATACTGGTCGGTAGTGAAGAGTAATATTTAGAATTTGTTTGAGGGGCACCCCGTGCTAAACTATATGCGTTACTGCAAGCTGGTGTTTTGCCCCTCCCCAATCCCAGGTCTGGATACGTCAAGTGTCGGGATTATAATACCAATTTTAGAAGAGCTAAAACAAAAAGTACCATAACGCTTACAAAATTACAGAATGTGAAGAGAAAAATGAAATACATAGACTCATAAAAATAGGTAAATTACGTTAAATTACTGAGTGAAGACGTGTGTTTTAAAGGCCGGTAGTGGTAACATAGCGGTTCAAGGGTTTTGGGTGCAAAATATCCATTCAATCTTGTTTAAATATTGCCTTCAGATGTTTAGATACTTCAACCCAAATTCACAAAAAACGGAAATATCTGCCCAAAATGTTCAATGTTGAGGTGCATTCGCCTCTATCCAGGCCGGATCGATATGATAATTTACCAATATAGGCCTATATCAATTATTAGTAGGCGGTTTCCCGGCAAAAATGTGTATCATCACGTATAAGTCAAAACTTACTCTTTCACATGATTGATAATAAGAGCTTCCATTTCATTTTTTGAGAGGGGGGAGGGGGCGTTTCCAAAACTGGTCTATACCTTAATAAAGGGATCTTTTGAAAGCGGCAAAGCATGTTATTTCTCTGATGGAAAGTGAGATATTGTTCCATGTTTTCGAATCGGCCACTGTAAAACATTTTTGTTAGACAGGGCCTTGGGCAGCGTTTCACGAAACCGTCATAGAAGCGCGTGTAAAGACCTACTCAGGTGAATAGCGATTAATACAGAGAGTCGGTTTCACAAACAAATAACGCATACACAAATTCTTCAGGTATCTCGATAATTCTTTTAATCCTCCTTCCCACACACTATCTATGAACACATTAACATGATTTGATTTGACAGCCGTCATCTCAATAATCATACATACAAGTACATGAATATTCTCATCTTGTAAAACAAATAAAATATGATGTAATATTATATTTGTATCCTGCATAACATCCAAAAACTGATGCACTCCGAATGTTGATTTAACTTGAAAGGAAGAATGGGAGTGTACATGTCAAAGGGGGATCTTGTAGTTATGTCTGCATCGTTTGTCAATGTATACATGAAAGTTGTCAATAAACGATCATCTTTTGGTGAGTGTCTCTGTCTCTTTTGTGTGGAATAATTTTAAGTTGCATTGCTTCAAAGGCCTATGATGTGGTTAACTAATAAAAAACAAATTAATAAATTAAAATAAAAAGCTTGATATCTTGCAAAGTTCACTAAGACAGGGGACGCTTGAATCAAAGTTCTGTACCTTAAATCACACAAATCGATGAGTTTGCAACTCCACCCCCCCCCCCCCCCCGGACCCCATTTGATACCAAATGTATACAATTTCGACAACAGGTACCCGCTGCGTCAAAAAATTGTCGCCGAAATGAACATTTGGATTGTACACATTCCAGAAATGTCAATTTGCGAATATGTGAATAATGACTATGACCAATAATTCAAAAACTATTTGAGGTATAGATATGAAACTCTATGGCCTAAATTTTGACGAGACACTCAATCTGTAAGCCAAGTTTCAGAATGTCTTATCGATCTTTGGCCGAGATGGGGAGGGGGTGGAATCCACCCCTCCACCCCACCCCTCCCTTCCCCCTCCCCCTTAACTGTGAGAGCACCATAATAACCCAGCCTTTATAGGGATAAGGTTAATCTCCTGAAAATACCCAAAAGGGAACCAACACTGTACACTCATAATACAAACGGGGAACTTGGAGAAAACAAAAATAAAACAGCTCACATAACAATTGATAAAGAAAACCAAGTTCATATTTTGCAAACCTCACATTATAACAAATGTAATTTACATGTTTAAAACAAAATTAACAGAACCCATACAAAACCAAACATATTTGGGAAATTATAGTCTGTTTCGGCTGTACACTTACGGCCCGTGCAGATATGAAGCGGGAAACTTTAAGCTTAAAATGTACAATTTTAATTCACAGGTCAATCAGTAATAGCATTCAGTAGTACTTAGTCACATAATGCATGAAATTGGAAAATGATTGAAGATTTCTTGCAATATGTCCATCATCACACACATTAGGATGTAGTGCTACACTTATTCATTCATTCATTAAATCATTATTTGTCAAGTCAGCAAAATACATTCAATTCAACAAAATATTTGCAATCATTATGAATAACAAGCTTATCAGTACTCTCTTCTTAAAGAAACACGTAGTCAGGAGTTTGATATAAGACTGCTTTTTCGCTAGAAGACAAGACATTGATCATAATACAATGTAAAGATATGCAATGTTCTCTCAAGTGCATTTAGCATTACAAATTACAAGTGTGGGGGAAGGTTCGTACGAATCTCCGTTTTTCCATTGTCTTCCCGAATTTCCATTGTCTGAAAATCGTTCGTACAGCGTTCATAGCAGTTCGTAATGGCATTTGTGACCGAGGCTTTATTAAAAGCAAAGAAGAAATCAAGGGCATCTCAAATTCATTTTCGTTTACTTATAAAGTGAGGAAGCAAACAAAGTTATGTAACCATATGTGAATATGAAGGGACTCAATACAAATATTTCATTAACCTGTAATGAATGAATAATTGTATTTTAATAGTCAGAATGCAAAATACATATATAACTTGTAATAAGTAGGGAAAGCCATAATGTTTGTATTACATGGCAACAACTAATGTATTCAGATTGCATTCTGACTACTGAAATATGATTTTTTTTTTTAAACAGATGAATGAAATAACTCGTACCAAGGCACTTCACAAAGACGTATGCATTAAATTTGGTTTCATTATAAAAATGCTCTATTCGACATCAAAGCCAGGCGATATAACCTCATGAAATACATTGAAAAATACCATTACACACAGAATCAATCTCAACTTATGTGATACACATTTTTTCATTTCAAAATCTTAAATTATAAAACCAACATGCTATTCAAATCTCGGTGAAAGAAATGTTGTAATGCAATCGGTGTGCATTGCATTCAATAAACCTGTTTACTAATTGTAAGCATAATTTAATTAATTTTTAAACAAACGTTTCTCTTAACGACTGAAAAGTTTGTCTGAGGCTTGCCTGACATAGCAACGATTAATGTATGCAAAGTGAATTCCATCCATAGAGATGCTATTTTGCATAGCAAGTGAATTTAATAGTTGATAATCAAGGGTTTGGGAGAGAAACTTGCATATATTGAAATACATTAGTTAACAGGTCTACTCTTATATCAGATTACAGTACATATCAGTCCATTAAAAATAAACGTTTAACAATCACTTGGTCATCTACAAACTGGTTATTTTGCCCTTCATAACATCAGATTGGTCAAACTTAGTTTGAACTTTCTTCTTGTACTCTCCCATATTAGACCTCTGTTTTCTGTAGATAACATTTTAAAGTCTGCATGGATCAAGCCCATGTACATTGTAAGCATTCAGCCGTGCATTTCGAATCGACATGTTTAGAGATTGGTCATCAATCTAGCATTAATAGTATACCACTTCAATGAATAGTCAATGGTTTCAACATAGTCCCATCATCTCAATTTATGGAGCACTTTAATTTGACCAACACAAACCAGCACATATTTTTCTATTCATCCTCACAAGTACTATTTACTGAGTCTGAAAATTGGTATTTCATTTTTTTTTGTTAAATTAGTCGTATCCAACATCTGTCCGGTACAAAAGGAGGAAATAGAATATATGAATATATCAAGGATTTTTTCTTCTTCTTCCAAGTCTCTACTTTGTATTTACACTGTAATGATGTCTTATATTCAGTTTTTTATCAATAAACAGGTTTATTAGGCTCTGTCTTTTGAAGGACATATAGACCAGCCTACATGTATCAAACAATACACATACTCCCGTCGCTTACCTTCGTGAAGACGTGATCTGCCGTGTGCGCAATGCTAACCTGTGAGAGAATATTGAAGTCGCAAAACCAGCAAAAAAAATCGAGCTCTTTTGGGAGTACCCTGCAAGCGCTCTCTAATGCCCAATGCTTTTGGGAAAGAAACTAATTCAAGTCATCAAAACACAGTAAGCATGTGTGGATATCATTTGGGCAACTGCAAAACAAACTTAAAGCCTGTCTGTTCCAGTTTGGCCAGGGGGATTAGACCTCCCTGCAAGATCACTGAAGGTGGTTAAATATCAAATCAGCTCTCAATTAACATAAGAAAAAGAGGATCATGGGGGACCAACAGGCACCGATTAGGCATTGTTTGCTATATAGAGGGCGCAAGTACAGGTAGCTGTAAGTCGTGCAGTGGGGCTTAAACCCGTACAATTTTGGTTCAATTATTGTTTGAAGTTTGACAGGCTTTTTTCTCCAGACTGATATTATACATATATATTGCATGCTCCAATGTTCAATAGAAAAAAATCAGAATTTCCCCGAGTGATTTTATACTTCACAGAGGCTGCAGAATGAGGTTGAATCATAACGGCACGAGGGAAACTCTGAATTTGGAGCTGAAATGGATGCAATATGTTATATAAAATCAAGGGTATTTGTGATCCCCTACCTTGCTGTTCTGGAGTCGGGCGCTCTCAATTACATTCAGACTTATTGCGTTTCGCGTCAGATCCGTGCAGCTAAGACAATGGATACAATGGGTTCGTGCAGGGAAGAGAGGTGCGCAGTCTAATTCACTTTTGTGCGCGTTATACCGTGCAAAAACAGGTGTTGTACTCCACGCACACGCGCATATAACAACATGTTGAGTGTCATGTGATAGCTTCTCAGCCAATGGGATGCTCTCTATTACAAACACCCTATCTTATATAATTATTTGTATGACTAACCAGGACATACAAAGATAGTAAAATTGAGAAAATATAAAATATCATCCTGTTTGGTATTAACAAGATTAAGACCATATCCTCACATATAACTCCAACATATGACATAATAAATTCTTAGTTTTTTTTCACAGTACTTAACCAAACTTTGCTCGGTTCAACAAGTAAGAAATATACACTTCGATGTCAATTACAGTTTATAGTTTACATGTATATAAATAGTCTTGAACATTGATAATTCCACCCATCTGCTCACCAAATGTGGAAAATAGTTAGAAAGAAAAAGCAACACAAAGTCTGGATAGTAGTGAGGAGGTAGACTAACATGTTCCTTTCATTTTCCAGGCTCATTCAAGCTTCTCCATTTTGAACGTTTTTAAAATGTGAAAAACGTCAATCTTTCAAGTTTCTCCATTTTGAACGTTTTTAAAACGTGAAAAATGTCAAGCTTTCAAGCTTCTCCATTTTGAACGTTTTTAAAATGGGAAAAACATCAATCTTTCAAGCTTCTCCATTTTGAACGTTTTTAAACGTGAAAAAACGTCACATTCAGTCATCCTGGGTCCTCTAAAATCCTGCACTTGCTATACACCTGCAAGCAGGAAAACCCAGCCAGTGTGAATGCTCCGGATTGGTAAAGGTGAACAGACCCTGTGCATTGCATCTATTTCAATGAGAATATACAGTCAATGCAAGACGGAAATTCCTAAGTACATATATTACGAGGGGATAGGTGCAATGAGGTGCTTACCCACAAGTTTGTAATTCTGGGAAAATAGTTGTTACATAACACAAGAGGATGGAGGGTTAGACTTGCCTAGAGCATAGCGTATTGAGCGGGATAGTTGCAACATATACATCAACGCGTATGCAAGATCGGTTTGGAGATTAAATCATGTTGCTCCAAATAGTTCCCTCCCATGTATAATCTCTATATGAG
Organism: Strongylocentrotus droebachiensis; assembly: GCA_035222895.1. Lineage (NCBI taxonomy): Eukaryota > Metazoa > Echinodermata > Echinoidea > Camarodonta > Strongylocentrotidae > Strongylocentrotus > Strongylocentrotus droebachiensis. The sequence continues at coordinate 14,724 of JAVYIG010011478.1, read as the reverse complement.
AGGGAGCCATTTTGGAGCTTTATGAAATGCCTGATGGATCAGCAGCAACTTCCTGCGTTGTAACTTTCTCTCTAAAGTAGCTATGGTCTAGAGCTGTCATTCGACCAAGTCATTGGCTAAAAATCATGTTTTAGGATAAGAATTATGCCAATAGACCAGTTCATGGTCAGCACATGTTCCAAATGACCCTGAATACCCACAGATCTATTACAAATAAAGAGGTGCTACATAAATAGCCCTTGTTTCCCCTTTTCAAAGAATACTTCCACCTGTGTATCATGGAGTGCACTGCTTGTGCATAAATGAATAATGATGACATATACGTATCCAGTATTTTTGTCTCTGTGTATTTCACAATTTAGTCGGCAATGACCCTTATCTGCTCATGCTCAGACTGCAACTATGAACTGGCTTATTGCATGTAACACATATTTCACAGAAAAAGGGTTAGCACCTCATTGTATAAACCCAGTCACACTGACCACTATTACCAATTAACCAACACAATGACTGAAAACATGACCAAATATACTTTGCCACAAACCAATCGAGCAAACTGTCCACAAATAGTCCTAGGAAAATCTGCAACAAGCCTCTGGATATTGTCAGTGTAGACCCTTTCAAGCATGTAAAGAAGTTTAAAACTTACAGCCTGACAAATACTGGAAATGACTCGAACCGCTTGAAGGTCGATATCACCTGTAATAGTCTTCCATAACACTAACTCAATATCATATAGAACAGCAGACAGGGATGCCAGGTAGAATTAATCAGAGGGCCTGAAAATCACCTAGAATGAGCTATTTTTTACACAATAAAGCCTCAACTATAGTCTGAAAATAACTTGCCAAGGTCTGAAAACTGGCATCCCTGAGCAGACAGTTTTGTTGATTATTGGTTGGTGTGAGGTTAGTTCAGGGTTGGTTTACGTTTGGTTTGGCAGTGTGACTGGGGTTTTACACCCACCCCCCTCATAAGCTGCTACCCCTATTCTATCTAGACCTTGACCATACGACCGCACACACGATGGCTAGCGCTGACAGACCTGCTATTGCAATGAAGCCTACTCCGGGGTTCTCTATCCTGAAGTTCAGCGCTGAAATCTGTAGAAAGGACAAAAAGAGAAATACATGTGGTGGTTGTTATTTTACCTGACTGCTAAGAAAGCATAAAAAGCTTGTAAGTAAGCAACCAGACTTCAGACGGCTTTAGGTCCTCTCCGAAGGACCTGGTAATGAGGATTAATGCCTTACCAAAGGGCACTAGCGCATTGACTTGGTTTTGAACCCAGGTCACTGGATTACGAGAGCACTGCTCTACCGACTGAGCTATAGCGCCTCCTTCATGTAAATAAATTATGATCGCTTTCAAGGAAAGTGTATATGAATAGCGCCTTTCTGGCTCTAGACAAACGATATCATCAAAACTACAAGTTTGTTGAGCAGAACTTATTTTTATTATATTTCAATTTTTCTTTTTGGTTGGAGGTCAGTTTGAAAACAATGTAGGTTTAAGCCCAAAGCCTCACTGCACTACTTGTAGCTACTTGCTCCCTCTATATAGAAAACAATGTGTCAGCGGTTCCTGTTGGTCCCCCATGATCCTCTTTTTCTTATGTCAATTGAGAGCTGATTTGATGAGTCTAATCCCTCCTGGCCAAACTAGTGCAGACAGGCTTTAAAAGACACCATATTACGTTGATAGACAGAGAAGTTTTCGGGAGACGAATGATAGAGCTTGTGGTGCCAAATTGTTGCCTAGGTAATTTGAATGATGGAACAATAAGTGTGTGGGATCGCGGAGAACGTGGAAGATTCTGAAGATATTTACGGAAAACCTTTTGCGGCTTGTTACCAAATCATGGATTAATATATTTTCCTCACGACATTGCTTCTTTCGGACCTTCTCTTCAAGTTTGACTGTGACACTACCCTTAATCCTTACTGTACTGGGCTATTTTGAGCACCCTCTGACTGGGGGGGGGCCTGGGAGGCCCCCCCCTATGATCTCGGCCGTCGATTGTCCGATGAACACGAAAATTTGCACGTTTGTAGATATTTACGTAAGGAACAAGATGGTATAATTAGTTTTTTCCAAATATGCAAATTTTTGTCGTTAGCCTAATTAATTATGCAAAACGCGCTAATTTTATGCATTTTACAGAAAACGTGTCAAACTCCAATTTTTGAATGTTGAATCTCATTATTCATATGAAACTTCTTTTCTAACACAAAAAAGTTATTTTAATGTAATTAATAATGATAATTTATGCAAATTTTGATGCGATTTGTATTTTTTTTTTTTTTTTTTGATGACATGCGCATACTAATTGTTATGTAACGCCTTACAGGTATATCCGATTTCTACGAAAATGGTATCAAAATGTGCGTAAGACTTGAGGGAAAAAAGTCATGAAACGACAATTCAAAATTCCAAGCGGTTGCGGCGCAATCTCCGAAAATGTCGAGGGGGGGGCCTCCCAGGCCCCCCCCCCCCCCCAGTACAGTAAGGGTTAAGCTCTGTCTGATTAAAGCTGGGATCTTTATTTGTCTGATAAAATAAAGATTTGAATAAATAAACTTAACTAGTTTCAAGTGACAATCTAGTACGGAGTTAACCTAGTTCCCTTAATATTGATCCACTACATGTATAGGATTTATTTTAAATGGAAACGTACAAATACCACTGCATCCTGTCATATTTTCAATGAGTGATTTCAGGAGTTAAATATCAGTTAGTCTTTAATATTCCATGTCAGCTCTGAGGCAAACCAAAGAGAAAAATTTGAAGTATAAAATAAGTTCAAGAATGTAGCCAATGAGAAGGATAAAAATGGATCATGCGAGCCTTAATTTTTACCATATATGCACGGGAAGTGCATTTTGGTGATAACAACCATTAATTTCTCAACTTTATACTCATATTGAAGACCCATCTTTTTAATATAAAACAACTACAGTGTAATACATGTTTTTAACTCCTGTATTAGTGATATGCACTGCACTTGGTTAAGTCACAATGAGATGGACAATGCATTTGACAAATCTCGTTCCATTATCCTACTGTGACTTAACGTGCGTGCAGTGCATATTCACTAATGCGTAGTAGTGAGGAGTGTCGTGGTCGAGTGGTTTAAGGCGCTTGACTGGAGATGCAAAGGTCAAGGGTTCAAATCCAAACACGGCACTAATATCCTTTGGCAAGATATTAACCTGCACTTGCTACTCTCCACCCAGGTGTTAAATGGGTACTCGGTAGGATGCGACCGTCATTGTTGGTCAAACAGTTTTGAGCGTCAAGTAACGCCTGGCTGGAAAGCTCCCCAGGGAGTGGTGACCAGGGTAATAGTATATTATTATTATTATTATTATTTGTATACGTACCCAGCCTCCTTGTTGTGCTATCCATGTTGCGATTCTCTCTGAGATAATGAAACGCACCAGATCGCCGATAATCTTGTGAAAGAAATCCCCCACACTCGTCATCACGTCTCTCGCGATACGGTAACCGAACATGAGAAGCGCTGAAATACGCCCCCAGTTGATGCCCTTGATAAATAATCTAGAAAGAAACGAAGAGGGAGGCAAAGAAATGGAGAAGGTAGTACCGGGTAGGTAATTCAAAGGGGAAATAACAGTGTGTGTTGGTTGACTGGAAGAGGTTGGGGGAGGGGGAGGGGGAGGGTCAGAATATTGCCAGAATCCCAATACTGAGATGACTTAAAGTTGTCAGTCCCCTGGTTGGTTACTTACAACCAAGTTACATTATTAATACTGACACTGTTTACAGAATTGATATTCACAATGCATTCTTTATTGTGTGTAAAACTAATGAGAGATCTGTATTTAGAGCATATTAGTGTTTGCCATGACAAAATGAAATTTGTTTACCGGTAATGACTAATTTCTATTAATGAGATTTGTCATGTAAACATGTACTGTACATCAGATTCAGATTTTGTAATGTATCTGCTTGATTTCAGAATATCAAGAACAAAATAAGAGTACCAGTACCAGTAATCATTATAGGATTACAAAGAAGTTTCTTTTTCACTTTCAAGTTTAAACTTTTGGCCTGCAGACATACAATGTAGGGCAATTTACATGTACGGTCATCTTCACAATTAAATCCTGTGTCTACAGTACTTCGGTGTCAACTCTTTCTTATGGTCATCGCTCTTTTTGCAAAGCTTCTGCTGAACTCTGGAACAAACTACCTTTAAATGTCAAAAACTGTCAGACTGTTAGCCAATTCAAAACTTGTCTTAAGACACATTTATTCAAAATTGCTTTTGATGATTAACTTTCTCTGCCGCATTGATGTATATTTCATATGTATTGTAATTTGTAATTAACATTTTGTTTTTGTTTTGTTTAATATGTAATTGTTTATCATTGTATTATGTTTCTTATAGCGCTTAGAGAAGGTGGTAAGCACTTTATAAGCACCGTATTAATTTTATTATTATTAAATTAATAAATGGTGAAAGAAGTTTACCTTCTAGCTACACCAGCGAATGCTTGATAGGCGGTTGAGGGGGTTATGTGTAGCATCTGGATCATCTGGCGGAACTCTCCCTCGTACTGGGCATCTATTTGGTCTCCAATCTGAGCTAGTCTCCTCCCTACCCTCGACGTCGGACTGTGATTGGACGCAAGAAGATATCAACGGGAGAGCAAGTGATAGATATTAATGGTAATTCAAACAAAATTCCAATTAAACCTGTTTAGAAATGACAACCCTAGGTAGACTCAAAATGCAGTCTTTATAGCCAGGGGGTCTTGTACATGTAAACAGTCCAACCATCATACAATGTACTTACAGTTACAGTGTAACAACCGCCACCGTCACCGAAAAAGCGGCGCCTACAGTTGAATGTCTCGTTTTTTCCTACGCAAGCGAGACAAAAAATTATAGAAAAAAATATTTGATGTAATTAGTTCTTAAAATAAAATGTGACAATGTACATGTACATGTGCATTTACTGGTACAGAATATCCCAATATTACATGTACAAACATGTTGTATTTTGGATGATGGATTAGGTGTGCACTGCATGCACATGTCCTGTACAATGAATATTGCTACACTTCTATGCATTATGGTGATATAGGGTTGTAGTTGTTCTACATTTGTTCAGACATCGTCATCTACAATTCTACATGTACCTCTCACGTGCATGGATACTGCATGTAAACCTAAATGATGTACATGTACATGTACATGTACATGTAGTTGTACTGTACTTCTGAACAGGACATTGCTATACTAATTGTTTATATTATATCTGGATTACTCTGAACTTCCTTGTCAAATATTTAGCACTCGACATACATGTGTATGTACAGTGCAAACATTCACATTCAAGCAGACTCACACACAAGAAATCCATAGTTCCTGTTTAGATTATCAATTAAAAAGAAAAAAGAAAATGCAATAAAATATCATGGGTTTCTGTGCATGCATGCCAAGTGAAGAACAGATGCCTGTTTCTTAGAAAACAAATATATTTGAACATATTGGGTGCTAGGGTCTAGAGTCCAGACTCCATATTACATTATGTATTTATTAATATAGTATATTTTTCTACAGCATGTACATGTACGTGTGAATCTGCATGAAACCTGTGGAGACTGCGAATACTGATTTTTTTTTTTTTTTTCTTCTTCACCATACAATGTACTAAACAATTGGTAAGAAAATGAAAAAGAAATAGTCTCATAAAGACCTCCCATAAGACTGTGTATAAAGTCAAGAACCATTGTGAAAAGGAATGCTCACATTCGTCACTTATTTCTGGTTCAATTATTTTTCAAGGAAGTTATTCAAGCATGGAAGTTACACAGAATATCATTTCATTTCTATTTTCAACATTGAAAAACTTAAATATAAATCTATTCTTTCCAATAAAAAAATGTACAGTGAACAAGAATAAAATGTTTGGTTTTGAATATTTGTAATAGTATGTGAGATTTTTGTGGTCTTTCTTTCCTTTCTCTCTTCCTTTTTTTTTTTTTTTGGGGGGGGGGGGGACGCAAACCAAAATGTCATCAAAAACTACATGTACACACATTGTTAATGTGTATGTAAATTTAAAATAAACACCAATATAATTTGATTGATAATAATAAATAATAATAATAATAATAAATAATAAAAAATAAAAAAATAAATAATAATAATAATAATAATATTAATAATAATAAATAATAAAATATTAATAATAAATTATAATAATAATAGTAACAAATAAAAACAGCGTTTATAAAGCGCTTTACCACCGAAGTCTCAAAGAGCTACAAATCTAAATATAATGGGAATTACCTTAAAGGGTCTGCAGTGAAATTCTGTAACTCTGGTATCCTAGGGGTTGATATATTAATATCATTCGTCTGATCCTGCATGTCCATCGCCAGCCTCTGGTGGAAGAAGTTTCTGACGATCATCTCCGTCTGTTCAATCACGTTCTCCTCCGTGTCCTCCTGCACCGTCTGGGTAACCGTCGAGGTAACCGTCGAGGAACCCGTTGCCATGGTTATTTTTAATTATCGTCCTCCACGGCAAAAATAAGTTGATTTTGTTCAAGGTGTGCCAGTAAAGGCCTGCTTCTCTTCTTGTCTATCCTCCTCTTCAAACTCAGACTTCTATGTAAAAGTACCACGAATGTACTATCAAGTAAGCCTTTCCTGTATGAACATACACGGTTCTCAGTGCATGGGGCTCCTGAAAGAATTACAGGATACTGTACTGCTACACTCAGTAGACTAATAAATCCTTTTCTAAAAGTATATTTCTCTTTTTAATAATTTTTACAGAATACATTTCCTGGTATCGTCTTCTCCAAATACAGGTTCTTGTCCAATTTAAATGTTTCTCGCAACAAAAAGTTATATATAATGTAACTCTCTCTTTCACTTGCTAACAGTACAATGCAGTATGCAGTGTTCCACATACTCAGCTACATATACCGGTAGATATCTTCACACGTGGTACATACACTGTAGGTGGTATTCCCAATTGGTGGAATTCCCAATTGGGTACACACAAAGCTCAAAGAACCAATTTCTTGGAATGTCATGGACACACGTACGAATTGACAAAAGGGAAAACCCCCTTTGTAATGATCCTCAAATTGGTTTCAGAGTTCAAAGTCTACAGCATTATCTCTGTGTGTACTTTTTCCTCAATGACGTCACATTGAACTTTTCTCCCTCACTGGTACCTGTAGTCAAGAGAGAGAAGAAAAAAGGGGAAAAATTATTCCAAAATAAAATAAACATAATGCTAATAATAGGATTTATATCTACCTTTTCAAGAGGGTATAAGAAAAAATTAATAATTGTACAGGTATGTTTTATAAAGAAGTCAAGTTCATTATAATTTCTCAGAAATGCACGGATTTTGCTCCATAGGCGTGGGGCAACTGATTAAAAGGATTAGAAGCCAGCCTGTATGTACATGTATGCAATAGGTTATAAGGCCAAATTTAAAAAAAAAACATGTTTAGTGTCCTGTCTTTTTTTTAAATAGGGAGGAGGCCCTTTTTTTCTTTTCTTTCAAAATGGCCGCTCAAAATGGCCGCTCGGTACATTTTCTGTGACAGTCGGGCTATTTTCAAGATGGCCGCCGACATTTTTTTTTTTTTTTTAGATCAGAAATAGATCCATTTTAGCAGTGTTTTTTTTCTTTAAAAAAAAAATTCAAATTTTTTTTTTCAAAATTTCAACTAAAACAAATATTAAAAAATAGGAGGCGGCCCCCAAAAAGGAAGCAGGCGGGGACGCTAAACATGTATTTTTTTTTAAATGGCCTAATGTTAAAAATAAAATGACAAGCAAGTACATGTTGCAAAGACACAAGGGCAAGGCTACTCATCATGTTGCTCTTGGGTATACGGTAATGTATATCCAGGTAGCAGACACCTAAATGAAACTGATGCCAGAACAGAATGAACAAAAGAATTATTACCAGAATGGCCAAATTTTTACAATTTAAAATTACTCTGGCCTTAATTATAACCGGGATATGAAACCCACAATGAGACCTTCCAACTTCAAGACACTCATCAAACAGCCAGCAATTACAGTATTAACTCTGCATAACTCGATGTCGCACAAGTTGAAATTCTGCCAAGTCAAAACAACTATGGAAAAATAAATTGGACTTTTTTTTGCAGTCATACAATGTAAAAGATTTGACTTGGGCAATAAGGCAACTGTAATCAACATCAAATATAATTTCCATTTTAAAATATCTATTTGCCGAAGGTACTGTTGAGTCGAATCTTTGTCACTATTTGGACTGTTGGAGAGCCTGAGACTGTTCAGGTGTACAGGTACATGTATGCTCATTTTTCTTCGAAGTATTTTTGGCACACAGCTACATATACATGTACCTGAAGTCTACACGTGAAAAATGCTGGAAAAACATAATGTATGTACGGTTGTACCGATTCACAATAGTAATTCTACTCACACAATACAGATACCGTATTTTCATGCGCTGCCTCAAGTACATGTATGTCTTTCTGAGAATTTGAAACAGGAAGAATGCAATCTTTCCTATTTCTTGGTAAAACAGTGCAAGATAACCTTGGCCGTGACACTGAGTACGCAATACTGACCAAAAAAACTTCCCTGCAAAACATGCTAGACTTCCTAGTCCAGACACCTCCTGTGTTCCAACCCCAAGTTATCATAACAAAGCTATGTCCTGGAACATTATCAACAAGCTCCTACTTGTTATTAGTCATCCATTGTTCTGTGGACAAAAGACTACCACAGCCCAGTCAGCTGGTAGACTTGTTTACCAGAAAGTGATAGTATACCGGTAGTTTCCATTTGCAGACCCTTTCAGAATATATTTGTTTTTCATTTTTTTTTTTTTTTTTGACATGACTGCTTAGAAAGCATGTGTATTCTCGTAGGTATTGAGCAACCAGGGAACTTAAAGGAGTTTAAGTTCTCTCTGAGAGACCTGGTAATGAGGATCAATGCCTCACCAAAGGGCACTAGTGCATCAAATTGGACCTCCTGCTCTACCACGAAGCCATCACGCCTCCACTATGGACTTCTACATTGAAAAACAATTGGTTTCATCATATTTTCAAGACTGATATTAGAGTCAGTTTTCAAAGACTTGCTTGTAGATGCATGTTAAAATAGAAATTTTCTACATTTGTAGTCTGTCTGATCCCTAAAAGCAACAATTTTTTTCATTTTTAACTTCCTTGGGTCTTCATCCATTCGGACATAAATCACATAATCTTACATACAAATGATCATGTACCGGTATGTTATAAACATACATGTACATGTATACATTTACATCAATTTCATGTAAATCAAAGAAAAAAGTAACATTGAAATCAAGAAGGCCTTCTGTTTGATTTACAGCTAGCAATAGAAGTACATTGTACATATTTGTACATGTATGTTGTATTATAAAGGGACAACATGCATGGTATAACATGAACATGCACAAATAGGTATACCGTACATTATGAATAAGTTCTGCAAGAATGACCAGGGCCAATTAGGAAACAGAGATTTATTCTGTAGACTAAGCACTGTCTGTCTGACTGTGTGTATTATATTATACTTCAGTGTTGGGGATTGCACCATCCATGCTTCTAAATATAGTACAAGTGCTTCCCAACATGTACATGTGTTATGAATGACATCACAATGGACTTTGGCAAGTTTTTGTGAGATTAGATCATCTTTGTCTTTGTCATGCAGAGAAAATTTCATGTATTCAAAATTAATTACAAATAAACTCTTTTAATACAGCACTGAACCAGATTATAGATAAGTTTGTGAGTGTGACTTGATCTACATGTAGTGTACCACTTCTACATGTACAGTATGTACATGTACATGTACATGTACATGGTAGTTTTGATGTGAGATTTAAAGCCAAGACTATTAAAATAGTTTTTCTCTTTACTTACCCTTTCGTGACAATCATTCTACATTTTGTGGTTCGGCTCAATAACTTTTCAATCAAATTTGCCAAATACCTGAGTAGAAAGGGCAACAAATTCTGCACACACTGCATCCATTTTTGTTTCATGATTATATATTGCGTTTGATACCAGAGTTTTAGGTAAAAAATGAAATCTTAAATTGGCACCATGTTGGTTTTAACCAAATGATCACAAGGTCTTACTCTACCAGGGTTCGGTGCACTGAGCATTTTCCTATGTTGAAGTTGGAGCGCTAATGCATCATTTCTCTTTCTGACTGCACATCTGATTAGTGGTAATGGGCCAAGATTAAGGGGGGGGTGTAAGCGCTCATTCATACATGTACCGGTACATGTTAAGGCTTCGACGAGTAGTCGCACTGTTAACAACTACTCGAGTACGATTTCTCGTACTCAAATATTGTCTGGCACTGTCCAGGCCGACGCTTACCCGTTCCCGGGAGGCAGCGCCGGCATGGTACAGAGGGTAAAAGAAACTGGGACCAAATGTCAGGATTTCTGTTTGGACTCAGAGGAAAATGGATTATTCTGTCATCTTTGGTTTTAAAAACAGCATTGTTCACTATTATTATTATTATTAAAGATAAACTTGAGTTCTGGTAATGCGATTGCATTGTGAAAGAAAAGGTGTGGAATGGATCAGAAAAGTTGATCATATACATGTAGCATGTAAGTAATGGTGTGTAATGCAAGGTTCTGGAGTCATCAAAATCATCATAAATTTGGCAGAGTCTTGGTAAAGTAACAATCACTTACACAGAAAGATGTATATGGGACAACACACATGGTGTCGGGGCTAGTACTACCCTGATTTCCTTATCTTTCTATGCTCATTATTCAGCCAGTATACATTTTCTTCCAAAATTGTTTGGCACATGACATTTATTTGTAATCTTGAACATTCAGTGTAAGTTTTGTTAGATTCTGTGAGAATTAATTTTCTTTTTTTACCAGAACTCAAGTTTATCTTTAAGTCGGCGCCTTCAACTGCAACTTGAAGTAAAATCGTTTGACTTTTCCGAGACGGACTTGGAATACTTCTCCAGGCCTTAAATTTCGTCATTTTTAGGGCAAGGCCAGTTTGGCCTTGAGTACCTCATATTTTTAAGGGCACCAAGGCCAAAATATTTTTACAAAAAGGGCATCGAGGCCAAAATATTTTACAAAAAGGGCATCGAGTATGAGGCCCAAAAAATTGATTCTATTTTTGTTAGATGTCATGTGTATTTTATGAAACTTGTGCGGGATCAATTTCCCATGACTTTTAGCACCAGCTTCTTCAAAGAATGTATAGAGGTCTACCGTACATACAAACAAGGCGGCGGCCCGCAAGCCTTAGATTTAGCAGCCAGGAGCAAGGGGCAATTTTTTTTTTAAGTTGCCCTTTGCCACGGGAATTTACCAGAGCAAGGGGCAATTTTCCAAAAACACATAGGCCCCTTATCTAATCATAAGTTCAAAGAGAGTCTACAAATGTTAATTTCATAATGTGAATAGATCGAACGATCAATTTAATAACTTTTTAATCTTAACAATATGAACAGGAAAGATTGATTAAGAACATCGAACTTGCACATTAAACAGTATTTTAAAGTAACTAAAAATATTGATGAGCAAATGAATAAATAAATTGTCAATTTCACAAACATCGAAAGTCAGAAGGACTTGGCAAGTTTACCGGGCCGGGTATCCCAAATCAAAATCGCACCTCACACACAAACCTTCCGCCACTCTCTCGGTAGTAGGAGCAAATTTGAAGAAATTATCTTTTTAACTGTTGTATAGAAAGGTCTAGATAGGCCTAACTAATGAAATAAGATGTAAAAATGTCCTTATAGACATTCGACAGCTGAAAGTGACACGCTCAGCTCAGTTGCGTAACGTGCATTCACGAAACCAAAATCGTTCCTCGCACACACACTTTCGCCACTTTTGGTGGGAAGCTGTTGGGCTGGAAGTTTGCCAGCGAAACCGATGCACCCTCAGAATTTTACCGGGACTCGAAACGTTCGTCTTGGGAAGCTGGCGGGGTAGCTTTTTGAAGCGAGGTCGGCTGGTGGCAAAATGAGAGTAACCACGATGGAGAACATCGTAGGTGTTCTTAACTTATTAATAAGATAATTCTAAATTCTATTTGAGATAAAATAATAAACTAGACCTACAAACAAACCTCGACAGATCTCTAATGACTATTTGAATGCTTGTTTATTTCTCCATTTGACGATTTGTTTTCTTGATCCTGGCCTTCGATTTGTACGTACATACGTGCGTGCGTCAACAGCATGCAAAATTAGCCATCGCATGATCCTCATTCTCGGACTAGCGCTCCTACTGAAAATCAGAATCACCAGCGAAAATGCGGACGATCCCTATTTTTCGGTGGACGCATCTGTCCGCAGGCCGCATTTACGAAGACGATCGTTGTTTATGCGGAGGATCCTTATTCTCGGACAAGTGCCGCTACTGATCATGTTAATTTAAACAAAATGAATTAAAAATAAAAGAAATCATTTCACACTTCTTTCAAGTTTCACTTTCATTTCTTTTTTCAGTTTCAAATTCAATCAAATTGACTTTAATTTTGGAGAGAAATTTGTTGTAGGCCTTTCATCATGAATTCATGATCTCACAACCCACAACTGAACAAAAAAATTGTTGTGTACAATATTAAACTAAAGAGGAAAGCATCAGTAATTCCACAATCTCTCTTCCGTCTTCATTTGTTTTTACATGTTCGCTAATGTCACCCGCTTTCATTATCAATACAAATATTTCAGTATGTGGGCCCATACAATCAAACACTGTTCCACTCACTCGGCAAAAAGCGGCACACAATTACACATTTTATAGGATATCTACAAAAGCAGAAATACATTTATATCAGCATTTATATACCAACTTACCTAATTTTCAATCAACAACACGATCTGAATACACTAGGTATCAATAAACGCAAAAATGATTCTTGTTGTCTTGTCGCATCATTCGTTCAGCTTCCAAATTGTAATGCTTGCAAATATGGCGTGTGGTGAAATGACGTCATCACGTCATGAAAATACATGAAGCTCGCTCGATATCGATCCGAAAAAAGAAATTGATAACTACAAAACAAAAGATAATGAGGATGATGAAGGCTTCTGTCATAATTCTGTAGAAGTAAAGAAATTACAAAGTATTAACGAATTAAAATACGAAAATATGAAGTAGAGACGATATTTTTGTTTAACTTGGGTGTCGTGTCGGTACAAACAATTTGCAAGAAGCATGAAGGGGCGGGGCACTTTTAAATTTAAGTGACATTGCATTGGAAGGTTATTGACTTTCATGCCTCTAAACAAAATGGCAAATGGGACCAAATGTAAAGGGTACATTTGCGATCAATGCACACACGCACCTGTTCCATCATAGGGATAACTTCATTTGGAAATTCGAGGAGGGGGCAGCAGGGAAAACATGGGCGTGGTCAAGTTTGCTAAATGCTGTGAGGGAATGGGTGGCAGTAGGGAAAATATGGGCGCGGTCAGTTTATGCTTTGATTCTGAGGGAATTGGGAATGGGGGGGGGGGGGGCAACCGTAGTTGTTTTTCAAGACATTCCTAAAAAGCAAATAAAGAGATATACAACAAAAATACAATTTTTTGTGTTGATTAGTCGAGATAATCCCGTTTATGGACAAATGAATGCTCGACTGGACATTGAGTGCCAAGGCAATTTCACCAAAATTGTTTATTTCACTATTATTAATAGCGTATTTGATGTAGGCACGTTCGGTGATGGGGTTGGAGTGGGGCCAAGGGGGTGGGGGGGGGGAAGGTTGCCTCCTCCTGACAGATCCGTGATTCTTCATGAATAAAACTGTTTATTATAAGCTGAGATTTGTTGCCTTTCCTGAACCCAAGGCCGTCTAAATACGCAACTACAAGAATTGTGGTGTCACAAACAAAGAATTTTTTCATCTTGTATAATATATTCTAGGAGATTCATGATATCATACTTTTTTTAAATATTTTAAACAGATTTCATTTATTAGGCCTTCAAATGAAGGTCTTCATGTAGGTCCATAGGCGCTGGAAGTGGGGGGGGGGGGCAAAACGCATTTTTGCCTCCCTAACTGAGAGCCCCCCCTCCCTCCAAAAAAAAAAAGGGGCAGTAAAGGAGTAAAGATGGTTCGTATTTTTAACCCAAAAGAACATAACAGTAATAGAAACCTGAATTAAATCACATATACAATTCCATTCAAAGAAAAGGAAAGTTAACAGGAATCAAATTTCCTAAACATTGCGCATGCTACCTATATTTATCAATGGAGGTTTTTATAATAGCGATACGCGCATATCGTGGACAATGGGAAAGCGTGTCTGTTTTTTGTTATAGGGGTGAGAAGACATGAGCCCCTGAACGCTGGCGTACTGATGGGGGGGGGGGGGGTATTTCTTATGCGATACCAGTGATTTACAAATGTTGCTGAAATGACATGATTTTCTGGTATTTTTTTGTCTATTTTTGTTGTAAGTCATACCTTTTTAGGCGTTTGATGAAAAATTAGAAATTCCAAAATTCACAGTCGGGCGAAAAATATGCTTATTTAGAAGCTTTTATGTCATGGTCTGCAAAACTGCTGGGCTCGCGGGCTCGAGCCCCCCTCACTCTTTGAAAAATTATGTGACAGAGAGAAAAAAAGAAAGAGAGAGAAGAAAAAAAAAGTGACCTGCCAATGTCACAAATGAGGTATCAAAA
>JAVYIG010011477.1:0-60463 GCA_035222895.1 Strongylocentrotus droebachiensis | reverse complement strand
TTCAAGATGGCCGCCGACAATTTTTTTTTTTTTTTAAATCAGAAATAGAGCCATTTTAGCAGTGTTTTTCATGTTTTTTTTCTTAAAAAAAAAATTTTTCAAAAAAAATTTTCAAAAAAAAAAAAAAAAAAAAAAAAAATCAAAAATAACAAATAACAAAAAATAGGAGGCGGCCCCCAAAAAGGAAGCGGGCAGGGACGCTAAACATGTATATTTTTTTAAATGGCCTAATACGGCCACTGGAATTTCATGAAACGTTTCCAAACATGATATCCAAAATAAATTACATTTTAAGTCAAGATATCCTGATGATAATGATAGAGATCGTAAAATTTATAGTGCGTCGCAAAATTACTTTTCAACACCTCCACGATCATGACCAACAGTCAACAACTGAATCAACTACCGGGTTGCCGAATTCGCCTTCACGCTTGCATGCATTTGAATGGATCGAATGAATAATAGACGCAGTGCGTCTCTTTTGTCGTCTGCGCTAGTTTGCTTTGTCACTGAGCAAAGTCGGGCGCGATACCCATACAGCATTGGATTGACGATATGTATTGTGACTTATGTTTATGAACGATTCAGAGAATTAGGGATGTCAATGCAAACGAGTCTGTTATTTTGTTTCAGATGTGTTGATAATTGCCTTCATATATTTTTCTATCACGGTTCGGCCGATGGAATCAGATCATTTTGCAGCCATCGTAATGTTTTTTGAATAATATTAGCTGCCGTGTCGATTTTACTTATCGCCTTTCGAGCTGCAGCTCTCGTCAACAAACAAATGTTAATCTCCGGAACCTGTACAGATATCGCCCCCGTAGGTGCGGCCTGATTCCCCTATCAACTTGAGGTGCGGGTAAGCGGAGCTGCTCATATTATATTTGTTTTGTTAGTGTCACACTTGATTTTTGTTAACCTACGGGGATTCAATTACTGAGCTTGATAGTAGATATATGATAGGCCTACATGCTATTAACGACGATCATTATCAGACAATCATTTTCATAAAATTATTTTTATTTTTTAAACTCTTTTTCAGAGCAACTTAGTTCTTCTAGTTGGTTGAGTAAATGGTAGCAGTTTGTAAACTGAAACTTTGGTTTTGCATACAAAAGGTCAAAGTCTTATTTAAATTGCTATACGCATGGTAACATTAGGAACTACCTAAACAAATATGAAATATTATGAATATATATATATTAAATATATCATGAAATATAATAATAATAATAATCTTTTTAAAGTCCACTACAAATGTTATTAAGTTAAACCGAAAATGGAAATTCTTTTTGCCCAATTGATATATTAAATATATTATGAAATATATATATTAAATATAATATATATATATATATATCATAAAGGTTTCAACCTTTTGTGAAGAAAATATTAGCTGAAATGGTTGTTCTCTAGCATTAGGGTGCGATAAAGAAGGGCGAGGGAATGGTTTCAAATATGTTCAACAATGATTTGTGTAATTAAGATGAGCAACAACAAAAATATTTTCAGATCTTCTAGACCTGATAGATAGCTTTTGTACTCACTAATGTTTTGGTTTGTGGAATAAATGTAAAAAATTCAATAACAAAAAGCACTTTAAATGGAATATAATGTTCAAATCATTACATATGCCTACCATTCACACCCGTTGGAGGTTATATACTATTGCTCTATGCTTGGTATCTAGACAAGTTTTTTTTGTACATGTGTTTGATTTTTTTTATATTCTCTCCTCATTAACCAAAAACAACCATCCTTATCTTCCTTTTTTTTGGTCATTGTAGGAATGTCAATGATGCATTCAACAGTATCATCTGCGTACTCCTCTGCTCCCAATAGCATGGCTGTTGGGCCCAGGCAGAGGAGGACGACACGAAGAGCTCCAGCTCCTAATATAAATGGTCAATCAGGACCATGGATGGATTCATCCTGGGTCCAGAGCTTCTCTTCCCAAGGACCTAGCCCCCTAGGAAACCCCCAGGACCTTAATCCAGCCTTTGCTCTGCGGAAGATCGTTCTCCTCCTAGAGAAGCAGAAGTACATTGACGTCTCCCAACTCATAAACCAGCTCAACAATGTGGCCATCAAATCAATCCTGCATGAATTGCCTATTCATGTGTTTCTGGAGAATATCCCTGACTCTCTTGTCGCACTAGAGAGTTTGTACTCAAAACTGTTTGTCCTAGACCCGGAGAACTTCCCTGTGGATAAGCTGGCCATTGAGGCTACAGTTTTCCAGATCGTTCGACATTTAGCCTTGGCTGACTCTATGCTCGATAATGGCCCCACTCAAGCTAAAGCTGATTTGATTGGGTCCATTAGAAACATCTTGCAAATTGTCCTCTTTGTCAAACCAGACATTGTTTCTGTCGTCCATGCTCGGAAAAAGATGATGGACAACGCGCTCCAGGGAATAGGTGAGCACAGTTTGGTGAAGGTTGCAGGATCTCTCATGAACCTTCATGATGGTTTGAAGATTGAATTTGAGAAAACTACTACTTCATACAAAACAGCCATTCAGCAACTTGAACAGCTAAGCCTCTCCAACCACAAACCAGTCACTCTCAAATCATTTGGAAATCGGCCGCTTCCCTCCGCTAACCATCAAGTCCTCATGACATTCACCGAAGAGGAGATTCAAGAGAGGCTGTTCAAGAACAAGACGGTGTTGAATGCTGTTGAATCCAATATGACCAATCAGCTCCCCCACTTGATCCAGAACCTCAAGGAAAGGATTGAGAACGATAAGAACGCACTCTTGGCGTTTGGGAGAATACGGCGAGAGATCAAGGGCATATCTGGTGATGCCAAAGTGGCACCTGTTCTGTCTCAGTACTCAAGAAGTCTCAGGTCTGTTCTAGATGTCTTCAAGGTTCTCTTGGAAGAACACTACCCGGAGAGCAAGACACAGGATCTCAACTTCCCAGATCTTGACGACCAAGTCCTAAAGCTAGAGGATGTTGATGGAGTGTCATCTGCAGGCTCTGCCCAATTGGATGCAGCTAGAAGCAACTCTACTGATGTATATGCTGGTAAGAGTAACATTCTTTTTGTTTATTCTAGTATTGTAAATTTGTAAGCACCATGTTGAGTCAATGTAAAGAATGGATAGTTTGTTCGATTAGAGGGAGGGAAAAGAAAAAATTAATCTGCAGGAAAAGTAAAACTAAGTAATATTACTGTAAAAATGGATGAATCAATGATTTTTTCAAGGCAGTTGATTATTTTTAGACAAGAGACACTTTTTAAATAGTATGCACTCTTAAAAAAAGTGGTTTGTGGTTGTGAATAATATGCAGTTTATTTTTGTTGCCTTACTTTCACAGTTAAGTTTTTAATTTTCTTTTCTTTTGATTCTGTGAAAATTACATTTGTTACCTTTTTGTTAACTAACAAAATCAATTCATTTTCAACAAAGCATATTTAATTAGGAATATTTAACTTGAAATACAATTAATAGTATCCATATGTACAAAAGAATTATCCCTAGAAAGGCCCTGGGTGACCAATACGCTATTTGATATAGATGGTCCTCATGTTGTATAAAAGCAAATATAGTGCAAGGTTGCTCACTCTGTTTAATAAGCGTTAACCCCTATTTCTTATCTCACAGTTCCCCCATTGTCAGAATTGTGGTACATGTACCTTACACAGAGAAGATATCCCTTACCAGTATTCTTTTATTCCAAGTATACACGTAGATAGTTTGCTTAAGCCTTGAATACCATTCCCGATGACTAAGTACACTGAATCTTCCATGCTATGCTGGCAGAGTTGGGATTTGAATACTTGAGGGTATTTGTTCAAGAAGGAATAGACACAATGTCATCATTGTAAAGGTTAGAGTTCACACTCTCTTACAAATACAATACACGAACGTCTTCCTCCTTTCTTTATTGTCCTGAAGTGGAAAAAGAGTTTTGTAATTGTCCCTTTAAAAAGTGAGCAATGGTTGATTTATACTGTAGTTCAGACATGTATGTACAGGAATTGATTAGATTATGTACTATTTCCAACAAGCATGTGGTAGAGATGATGATGACGATTGTGATGATGATGAGGAAGAGGAGGAGGAGGCAGATGATGATGATAATGATGATGATGATGATGACGATGACGACGACGATGGTTATTGATGATTATGATGAACGCTTTTAGCACTGGTATCGAAATTGTTCCTCTTCTAGGCACAAATGGCACTTGATATGATAATAATAGTGGGTTCTTGTATAGCACTCATGTCTGTCAGACTTGACACTCCTACAAATTACAATGTAAGATTTTGTTGTCAACTCATACATTTGTAGGCCTATGTCTAAAAGAGTTCTCTATATTTTGCATATACATGTAGGGTGTACACCATGTCTCTTGAAACTACATGTAGTTAAAACTTAAATGTACTAGTGAGCATATTGTGCATCATTATACAAACTTACAAAGTTCACAAACAACATTTCTTTACAGTTGCAAATGTTGTGGAAAACATAACTACCATAGTTTGCTATTTCTAAGGTTAAGTCCGTTGGTCTACTCTTACAACGAAGTGATGTACAGGTGTATTATGTTTGGGGAATGATCGCGATAGTTAGTGAGCAAACACAATTGTAGACTTTCAAGCACAAAACAGGCAGAGTCTAGCCAAATAAATAATCAATAGTTGCTTTGTTTGCCTTCCTAACACTGCATTGATAAAAGCAGTCAGTAGAACAATTGACATCGAAGGCCAATAGGTTATTCAGTCTTTAGCAGTAGATGCTTTTTGAAACAGACAAAAGGCAATGAAAAATGTTACACTCAATGCCTATGGCCATAAAAGTATATATATACCGGTACATGTATGTACATGCTGTGACTGCATATTGATATCAGCTCTCTGATTTCAAATCAAAATAGGATGCCTGTAAGATTTGGCCAAAATATATGCCTCTATTTATTTAATGCTGAAAGTAGTCTGATTTATGAAATATGTAATTTAGGAAAGAGATATTCAAATGTTTCCCTATCAAGATAAAGTTTTATTAAATGCAATGTGGAGACCGTTCTGTCCATAGATTCCTCAGTCCCATTAGCGATTCAGATAGAGATTCTGATATGAGCGTCCAATGTCATATACTGTACATGTAAAGAATCAATATCCAATTCAATTTAGTTTTTTTTCAATTTCAATAAAATTTACAAAACAGAATAAAATCATGACAGAATAACAGTATAAATCCATCAAGAGTACAAAATGAGGTAAAATGATAAAACAATAAAGTGATACATCAGATAACAACACAAGCTAGATGGCCATTATAACAAAACATTAAGGATTTGTCGAGATGACCACCCTTAATAAAGGTAAAATAAGTTGTATTGAAAATTCAATATAAAGATAATAGAGTACTATATAAAGGAATAACAAAATTACGAATATATGGCTTTTTTTTTTTTAAACATATTACCGCACAGACCCACCACAGGACAAATAAACATGCAGTACATTGTATATTGTGATTCTCTATGAAAATTGGATAGATACCAGTGGAGACTTGAAAATAGAGGTTGTTGTGGACATTGTACATGGAGCTCAGAAAAAGCTCTTGTAAAAAACTAAAAATACAGGTACATACTGTTAATATTTCTGTGTTTAACAAATAACAAATTCCAAATAAAAAAGAGCTTTATGGTACTTAATCTATACCAAGTCACCTCTATATGTACTGTAAGCCCTGTATTAAAGCTGCAAATCTATTTTTATTTAATTGCTTTTTCTCCAAGTTTGCTGTTTTAATTGATTTGAGTTGAATACTATAGAGTATGGATATTAATTAAACAGACATGTACATTAAATATTGCTTACTCGTTAAGGTTGAAAAGGCTTGTTTTTATTGGAGAGTGCATTTACTATCCTTGGGGAAATATCTAATTATATAAATGTCATTATCAATCACTTCATGATGTTCAAAGTCTCTCCTAGGATACAATTGACCTTGATATGCCTGCTTTGTACAGAATTTTTTTTATTACAAATAACCAATTCATTCTTATTACAACCCTTCTTTAAAATGTTGTAGAAGTTTGCTTTATAATTGGAATTTAATTTACAATATTGGTTGAGCATCCTTTTAAAGGTACTACATGTACGTATGTCCCTTTTGCAGCCTTCTGAATATCAAGACTATTACTTTTGGGCTCTATAGCCCTAAAGTCGATTTGACAACTAATAGTCATTATTTTCCCACTTAAAGACATTTTCAAGCCCCACCTTTTTTAGGGAAGTTCTAAATAAGTATTATCTTTCAAATGCAGTTGGAATTTAACTTTTTCATTTTTTCTTTTTTTAGTTACCTTCTTTTTTTGTAATTTGCACTGTGTCATGATCCGGGAAGCTATTTGTAGCATGGACAGACAAACAGACACCAGCAAGACTAAAGGCATGGATCTTTTAAATTCGATAGGGCAATTACACAACGAGGAAAAGAGGCGTTTACAGATCCATGCAACTGTCTGAAGATAGAGTCAACAGTTTGTGTCCTCAACAACTTTAGGTTGCCATAGTAGCAGATACTACAAAGACCCAAAATAAGCTAGAAATACATTCATGATACTATTTTTCCAACCACAGAGTATATATCATCATGTAGGGCTTGTAGGCCCAGTACTTTCTGATGTTGCATTAATTTTCTTAATATTCTTGTATTCTGTCATATTTATTGTTTATTTTAATACTACAGTGGTGATCTATTCATAGATAAAGCATCTGTTTCATTAAAAACAGCCTAGTGTAAGCCTAAGGTAAAACTATAAGTTTAAGAGGTGATGAAGGACCCCTTCCTCTCCCCCTCCCCCCTCCCCCCCCCCCCCCCCCCCCCCAAGTTATCTTTTTGTAATCTTCTCCATATCCAGTTAGGGAAAAGGAAAATTCAAAGAAAAAAAAATAGATGTGCATATACATAGTCTTGTGAATTTTGATATCACCCATATCATTGTTGAACTTCTGCAGAACTACAATACATGTAGCTTATATTTTCAAGGATAAGAGGTAAGATATCGAAGTTCATGTATTGTTTTTATTCTTTTTAAGGACAAATATATATACCACAAACTTCAATGAAAATTTGTTCACGTACATGTATGCAAGGTCTCCTATAGATTATGGCCTTTGAGCTGTTGTTGATGTGGAACAACTTTATTATTTTGTACTTGACTATATTATCAGCCAACTAATAAAAACTTAATATACCGTGGACAACTCAATAATAGTGTACAATGATCCGAAGCGATGAAAAACCCATTGAATTGGACAGTTTCCCACGCTTTTTTGGAAACACTATATTCCAAGGTAGGTTATTTGATACACCAACCATTTGTCATCATTTGCATACAAATGGGACTTAGACAGTTCTGAATGGCTCTGGGAGGTTATGGGACTATTGTTTGGTAAAGAAGGTCCGTCTTGCTAAGAAGCGAGTGAATGGATGGCTGAAAGGATTTGTTCCATTGCCCAGGAAACTTCCTGCTTTGTAGAGTATGACTCAGACGAACAAAAGAGCTTGTTTTCAAGAACTACTTCAATAATCTTGTAACTTTTATATTTAACTAAGCTTAAGGTAGATTCTTTTTCTTGAGAAAAGTAGTATACATTTTGTATTGTATTGTATATTTCTTGTACATTTAAATTGAAATACCTGCTATATATATCCATACAGGCAAGCTACATGTATTTCTTTATTATGAAGGAGAGGAAAATAAGATTAATTATTGTCAATTTGAGGAGGGAAATCTTGTAAATTTAGAAAATAAGAAAGTAATGAACTGCTATAATGAGTTAAAATATCTATAGGTTTACAGACATTGCCTACTCATCAATTCTATAGCTTTGAAGTTTGGTTGACCTTGCTTGCTTTAATCCTGATGATGTGATAAGTTTAAAGATATGTACAAACATCCCAGCCCAAAATTGTAAAGTGGATTGCAAACATATATATTTGCAGTTTGATAGTTTCAAAGGGCAAACAATCTTGCAACTGTCCTTAAATTCATACGTTTTGACCTGTAGGCTGTAGTGAAGTTTTAAATTACAATTACGTAAATTCAAAATTAGTAAATTTCTTCAATGACTAATTGAATGATATGTCACTTGACTGAGTTGACTCTCAATCCAATGATTGAGGGTTCAATTCCAGCCTGACCCTAACATCTTTTGACAATATATACCGGTATTATAAATTCCACATTTGCCACTCTACACCCAGGTGTAGATAAGTAGGCCTACCTTGCAATTGCTGAGGTAATAACAATTGCCCGGCCCTCAGGAAGAATAGCATTGATGCTAATGAGGCTTCCCTGGTTCATTTTCATCCTCTTAATAAATCTAGTTTTAACATTCCCTTTTGATAGCAGTCATCAAAATCAATTGAGCAAATTGAAATTCTTATTCTTGTTTCTCCTCTCATCATCTAAAGGAATTGCAGATGCTGACATCCCGCCCCCACCCACACATTCTCCACCCCCGATACCCTCCAGGACCCCGCTTACCTCGCCCCATTCCGAGACGGAGATGGGGAACTCTTCCCTGCCGGCCTCCAAGGAGTCGCAGCATAGACGAGCTCGATCTCGAGATCGCAGCAGGAGGAAGAAAGGGACGAAGTCGAGGGCGTCGTCCAGGGGGATCTCGCTGGATAGAAGTCAGGTGGTGATATCGAGGCCTGAGAGGGAGAGCGTTGAAGATAGCAGAGACTTCCAGGTCATGATGAAGAGGATCAACTCTGTTTCGGCTTCTTCACCAGGTAAGGAAATATTTTAATCATTTTAAGCATTTTCAAAATAAATTTTGATAAAGCTTCAATTTTATATGGATAGAATGCTTGAATGCTTGAGCACCTTTCCATGGAAGCTCTGTTAAAGCCGGGGTAATGATATGATTGCAAGGCCCTCAGGGAGAACAGTATGAATAATGAAGAGGCTATCCTGGGTAAACAAGACATATTATTATTATCATTATACAGATAGAATTAGAATGTGTGTACCTGCAGTCATGATCTATGTTAAAGAGCTCTGCACAAGATACAATTGCAAAAATGCATCTCAAAATTTAGAAAGACAACTTAAATGTCAAATGAAACGCATGTCAGCTGGGCCTTGTCTTAAAAAAAGTTTCACAGCTGATCTGAATCAGTCCCCATTCAATCGCAAGACAGCACCAAATCCAATGGTGAGAGACTAGTAAAAGGATATGTGACTGATTCAGATAAATTAACAACTAAGAATATTTGAGCCAAATCTTTATTCTTGCCCTACAGTCATTTATTTCTATTACAATATTTCTTAAGATTTGTCACATCTCTTCAAACAACTTGTGCTGTCATTTAGTTTACCTGAAATAAATAAGTCTCATTTAAAGTCTCAAGTTGAAGTAGCTTAGAAGCTTCTCCAGCTAATTTTTTACAGTAAAAAGGTTATTTAAATGCATTAGGCTTAGCCACCAATTAGGCTACATGTACATTTGTACAATGTATTACAGCTCAATATATATTTTTATTATTATGAAGTCATGCATATCATGTTGTAGGATGTTCCTTAACATAACAATCTCTGGATAATACCTACAGTGTAAGTAAAACCTATTCATGAATAATATGAGCAACTTCATGTCACAAAAAAGGAGCAAATTATGCTTCTGCTTGTGTGATTATTTGTTATTTCCTTTCATTGTTTGTCTAAGCATTCCATTTTTGTTTGTGTGATTCCACTAGTTCCACAATGCAAGGTATGAAAACTAATTTTCAGAATTCAGTGATTGTTAGCGATGTCCTTCAGTTTGCAACCGGTATCTACGGTTCACAGAGAATAAGTCAGGGTTGAAAACCAGTGAGCAAACATTGATTTTCTCACCACTAGACAGGATGATTTTAATCTGATTTGTCATGGCTTTTTGAATCTGTCAAAAATAGGCTAAAGTTGAGAAGAAAATTGTAATAAATAGTGTAAGAAATTGAGAATGTTTTGGACTATGATGGGCCTATACATGCAGATTTTTAAAGCAATACATTTAATGATTGATGTTATCAGCTTTTCAGTCTCAGTAAAAAGAATTTTTACCAAATGCATCTTGTCAATGATTTTACAATGTGATAATCAATCATTGTCGCTTACCAGTAACTAAGTTTTATAGTAGAATTGCTTTTGAATGACATTTTACAATGAAGAAATGAGATCAAATTACCTTTTTTTAGGAGTACCATATTATTTTTTATTGAGAATAAGAATGTGCAAAGTTTCAGCATAAAAATACCTCCAAGACCGGTTAATAAAGTAATTAAAACTTCTCTTTACAGAATGATAAAGTTGTAAGTTTCTTTAAATAGAGAAATATGTCATATTTGGTTCCATAGTTTGGATTACACAACAAGGAGAAAAATGGGATTTTTTAATTTTCTTTACCCATTGTCTTTGTTCCCAACATAGATGTAACACATAATCTGTTTAATGAGATTAAAATCACTGATGGAAATATATAGATTTTGATAGTATTATTTAATCAATATTATATTGATACCCTTACTATTTTACTTTCATCAATATCCATTGAAAGCCTTCTCGTCAAATATATTTTATTCACTCTGGTTTTATATGCATGATCTGCAACGGTTGAACCTCAAAACCTCACAGCAGGAATCAAGTGAGCGGGCCTTCCTAAAGTTCTTTTGATCTATTTAATCCGACCATTCAATGCCACCTGCATCTTGTGACATGAATTATAAAAAACTAGTGGAAGAAGGATATTTGATCTTTTTATTCTGTCCTAGCTTACCCCAAGGGCCCCCTCCAGAATGGAAAATTAAGATAAAAACTGAGCAACTGTCAAATGAAATTTTTGATTGATGATCTATTTAGGTTGTAACTATTTCTATTATGGGAATTTTTCTCAATTGGGTATACATGGGTAATCAATCAATGCAGGTCAAGTTTATATCAATTGTTTTGCAGAAGTAAAAAAAAAAGGTTTAGTGAATTGACCCGTAGGCCAATTTCACATTTTATTATACCCCAATCCTGAACCAACACTCGTGATATAACACTCTAAAACTAGTGAAAAGGGTCAGAACAACAAGAGGTTGAGAAAAGTTTTCAAATGAATTGTTTTTACTTTGCTGAATAATAATGTATAATAGTCGGGACTTATGCAGGACCTCATGCATTTATAATTTCTCCTAGCATTCTACTGATATTCTTGCATCTCATCAAATGTCATGTACACACCTAATGTAAGGGCACACTTGTTTCTAAATTTTGCCAGCGAGCGAGCAAATAAAGAATAGCATCTTCACGATAGTATAACAATGTCATTTTGTTTTAAAAATACACCAGATAAGATATAAAATTATGTATGCGACTATGCATGCACCTCCCTGCCAAAAGACATGAATACAACAATCATATATTGGGTCACCTCGATACACTATGAGGTTGTTTGGGCATCTCATTGCCCAGAATTATCTTGTTTATTATCAAACGAGTGAAACAAATGAGATTGGTTGAAATGTTATTTCAAGATTTAAAAAAAAAAATGACAAGATATATACAGGCACCTTGCTGTCAAGTAGAAGGATATTAAAAAAGAGGATATAATAAGCCCACAAGATATGAGGATTCTAAAGTCAAACATTATACAGGTTTAAGGACTTACGACATACATGTATGTACAAATATCCTCTCAAACCATATATAGCTGAGTTTAGTGCAATTAAGGGTCGGAATGAGGGTGCAAGGGTTGGAATGCATGCCTTCTTGAAGTGCACTTAACATTTAAGTGATTACTGTTATCAGTAAGCCAGGAGCAATAATAACTTCATTGCCACTGTTTATTTGATCGTTCAGTCAAAATCGTGTTCTTAAATGCCATTTCAGGCAAACATAGAGTATTTAGATGTTGACTTGCTGCTTTGTTTCCCAATATTATTATGAAACTTGATCAAAAAAATGTTTGGAAACATTTTCAGCAAATACAATCTATGATTTGCCTCATTTAATTTATTTGCGTACATTTTTAAAGAAGCCATTTACGGTAACAAGATAATTACACAAAAGACATTGTAATACTTTGTATACATTTGATTAAAAAAGGTAACTTAATTTCACCTTGGGCAGCAATGTGCTTCTATACAGTTATTAACTTTAATGGTTACCGTAATATAATATTCTAAATTTCATAACCCAGTTTTCAAAAGTGGTATAACATGTAAGTGTGAAATATTATAGTGCATTGTTAAAATAATGGTATACCAATTTATGTGATGCTGTTTACAGTATCCCCACAGGAAAGGGAATATTTCTCCCAGTTTGGAGCAACTCCATGTAAGTTTTCTGAAATTATAGTTTTTGCATGTTCTGTTTTTGTCATTCAAGCTAACTTCATATACATTGTACATGTGTACATGTGTACATGTACTGTAAATCATAATCATTCAATGCATGAATGTATCATCAACCAAACATAATGACATTAATCAAGTTGCATGCCCTCTTTAAAGTGTTTTATAGTCAGATATTGAAAAAGCATAATGTCTTACCATTTTCAGTTATTGTGATTCACAGTCAGTTTTTTTTTGTTGTTTTTTAACAATAGAAATTGTAAATATATATCATAATGAACCTCTTTCAACAGGGTTTTAACAGTTCCATGTTTACTAAATATATCAGGGATTTTATTATAGGAATGTTAAAAACAAGTTATTTTAAACAGGATCCTGCTGTATTCTTCAATGGAGAAGGATTAAGTGCTAGAAATATAGGGTCATTGTTATTTTAGGGGGGGGGTGTCATTTGCCCCTGAAGAATGTTAATTAATGTCTCCATGCATATGTAGCTTTGTTTCATAGAAGAGCCTGGGGACCTGGGCTAATATTTTAATAGTATCTGTATATTAAATAGAACTGTGAGTTCTTTCCTGATCTCTTTTATACATGTATCTTGAATAATAATTAAATAATAATCAAATAATCAGTGAAACTGAATTAATCGGTTTTCCTTCAGTTAATGTCAAAGACATTCTCTAATGTTCATGTGTGAATGCATGATACACCTCTATTTGTTTTGTTACATATACATGCACATGTATTTGGTAAATTGTTGTTTATTTTATAACATCAAAGGGACAGCACGCTACATGTACAGACGTGTACATATTCACTGGATCATTCTTCTAAATACATCATACATCTAAATACATCATACATGTTTGTACATCTCTAGCTAAAATGTGCTGGAATAATTCAGTGCTGCCTCACAAGAATTTTACATCTGATGTCATCTATAAAAAAGCATGTTTAAATGATCAATTTTTCAAAGAAACATGATATTTTGAGATTCAAAATCTAATACCCCCAAAGTCACTTCCTTATATGTGTGTGCTGTGTTTAACTGCAGTCATTTACAATTACATGTGTCTCTTTACCGATTTATATATACCGGTATTGATACAATTTCATTTATGGTCTAACATTTCTAATACATGTACATTACATATATACTTTTAATAAACAGGTACATGGACATTCCAAGCTCTCCTTCATTTAACAAAACAAAAGATTTTTATGTGTTGAAATTTACCCAGTGGTCCCGACTGAAATTCTTTCAATTCTTCCCGTTTCTATTGACAATTTGTCAGATTCCAAAGGTTATTTGTCGAGAGTGATGACATTGTGATGTGTGTGTTCACATGGCCAAGTAAACACATGGTGGTTTCTAATCATATTTACATAGACTTTGAGCCAACATGGAATATAAAGAATTAGTCATTGAAGTAACAATCAAATGTGTTTCATCTCTAAAGAGAAAACAGAAACCTATCCTCTCATATGTTGTATATATCCGCATTTCCATATTGAATAATACAGTCGAACCGGTATAATTATCAACAGACATCTCTCTCAATATTTGCCTTTCGTTACCCATTTTTATGGTTCGTTTATTTTTTATAAAAGACCTCTTCCAGACAAGGGTATATTTCATTCTACAAACCTCATACTCCAGAGTGCATTGTTCAGGGTTGTCATGATGAGATGATTTGGTCCAACACTTTTGTGACTGACAATAGGCACGTCTTCATTATCTCAAGATTGCCAAATAGCCCGCTATTTCTTATTTGGGAAATAATCCTGAAGTCACAAATCGCGTCTTCATCAGCTCGAGATTCAACCTCGAAACTTGAAACTCGATCTTGAGAAATTAGCTCGATATATTTTGCTCAGCGTTCGCGCATTTAGTGCGAGTCTTTGGTCTGGTGAGGACGCACCGGACAAATAGCTGGATATTTTGCAAACTATCCCAAGATATCTTGGAATGACAATCCCGACCAAATATCCCACTAATTGCAAATTCGGGCTGATGAAGACGCAAATTAGCTGGATAGTTTGCGATCGGGATAGTTCAAATAGCAGGATATTTGGCAATCTCGAGCTAGTGAAGACAGGTCTGATGAGATAATTTGGTCGAACACTTTTGTGACTGACAATAAGAAACAAGAACTTGAAAGGGGTTCCATGAACTTTGAGGTACATGAATTATTGTTTTCTCCAGAAAATATCTCTTTTCCTTTTCAAACACACGGCATCAACTTAACAATTCTCTTTGAGTCGCTATTTGTATGAATAATGAATAAGCCCAATGTGAACAGTCATTTCCTCATTCCATGTATTCAAAGATTTATTAAAATTGATTTACGGTAAGTATTTTTGCATTTTCCCTCCAATTATGACATCTCTTTCAATTGTTAAAAAGAGGATGGCAAATTTTCTTTGATGAGCAGGTCTAATAGTATTGAGCTGGTATTACATTATGTTTTGATGTTTTGTTGACTTTAAAATGAAAAAGAGGGAAGGTTGCTTGATGTTTCTTAGTAAACCTTTATGACCAGAATTCAAATGTATGGTTTAAATTTGGATAGGACTTAATCTTGAAAATGAGCATTCCTATTCAGTCACTTCAAGACTGAAGCCAATTGCTTTTGTATTATAATGTAAAATCAGAATATTTTGCGACATAACATGATATGAACTTTCACAATTTTGTGATGACTGGCTATTTTCACCTCTGGATCACTTACAAATTGGCATGCGTTCTCTTACTTTTGGAAAGGTGATCAAATGAATACATTAGCAAGAGTGTTTCTCTACATTTGACATTCATTTCATACACATTCCTTTGTATTTGCACATGTACCTTTATTTGATTTTGCACCAATAGTACACTGTATTTGGAGTATGCATGCTCTATTAAAGGGATGGAAGATACACTGTACGTATCTGTCATCATTTTCCTTCGAAATGAAATTCACCTGTCACTGTTGAATTTCAATTGAAATCGCAGGACATCCATTCATATTACTTTCCATATTATTATGCATATATCATATCTCCAGTGTGTGTGTCATCATTTGTATTCCAAATGTGTGTAGTTGATTTAATTAACGTACCCATGTACATGTAGAAGATGGATGAAATGAAAAGCGATGGAACGGCACAGATCTGCATTTCATCATCATATTGGTATTTGTTTCCAGATCCATGGAAGGACCTTACATAAGTATACATATAGATAAAAATGCTCTTCCGATATTCAAGGAATGAAATGCCATGTTTAAAGCTAATTTTTCATTGATATAGCTTGCAACCTCCCTCATAACACATCACGTTGTCTCTTCAAAGCCTGAAGGGCATTAACTCTGTGTTAAAGCATTATGATTTAACATCCTTATTGCTCCAAACAGATGATACATAAATGCGTTTTGCTGGATATTAATAAGCTACAGATATTAGCTTTTCAAATACTATTTTGCAAGGATATTTTAACAAAAGCTTAATGCATGGACCTCCAAATGCATGTGAATTTATACCTGCATGAAAGAACTATCCCTTTGACCTCAATGCACTTACTTTGTGTGGCAAGACATGTTTATGAATGAAAACTCATTTAGTTAAATATAAAATTGTGAGAGGAAATGAAATGATTCTTGTTTATGTTTAAGAATTACTCTTATGATTTTAAAAAGTCAACCAAATAATCTTTGTTTCAAATTTTCTTTCATAATTTCCTTCTTTTATAATTAAATGTGTATTTTTCTAGCAAGCGGTTTTTGCTAAATTCATTGTTTTTATTTAAGCGTGTGTGGTGTTAAAGCCTTGCAAACATCTCCTAATACATGTTTTGCTGTGTTTTTTAAATAATTATTATGTATATCATCTTGTTTTTACTTTGCGGCTAGTAATTTCCCATGTTTAAGACCCAATGTATAAAGTTTATGCTTGTGTTGCAATTTCTGTTCAAATTTTATTCAGCAAGTTATTAAAAAAAAACCTTTTTGAATCTATATTTCACTGCTCTGACAAACTACTGACATTGACTACTTCCCACATGCAGCCGTAGGCCGACGTGGACTGGAGAAGCGTGGTATCAGTCCCATGCGAAATGGAGCACGAAGTGGGTCGGTTTCCCCCACGTCATATCGTCGTCATCTACTTGGAGAGGATATGCCTCTTTCTGAACTATCGCAGAGTGAGAAAATTGATTTTTCTTTGTGCATAGCAATGCTTGCTGTAGTAACTGTGAAACTTCTTTGTAGTTAATTATGATGGGTTCTCTCTCTCTTTCTCTCTCTCTCTCTCTCTCTCTCTCTCTCTCTCTCTCTCTCTCTCTCTCTCAATGTCTCTGTTTTTGTCTAAAAGTTCTTGTCCCTTTCCCATTGTTTTCTTTGTAAAGAAGTGTATTTCATACTGATATTGGCTGC
Organism: Strongylocentrotus droebachiensis; assembly: GCA_035222895.1. Taxonomy (NCBI): domain Eukaryota; kingdom Metazoa; phylum Echinodermata; class Echinoidea; order Camarodonta; family Strongylocentrotidae; genus Strongylocentrotus; species Strongylocentrotus droebachiensis. The sequence goes on along the minus strand of JAVYIG010011477.1, from coordinate 43,689 downwards.
AATTTATGCAATGTATATATGCTTGCAAGCTTCAAATGCTTTAGAAATAAGCAAATAATATGTCCATGTAAGTAAAATGTGAATATAGCTAGTCTATTGTATTATATGCATCCACAAAATATATTTTTTGTAATCAAAATGTATCCACAATGACTGGAATTTAAATTTGAAATAAATGAGATTATACTTAAACTTCATGGATCATGAACTTTAATGTTTCATGAAGGTTGTGGAAAATATTACATGGGCTTTTATATTCTGTGAGATATCACAAAAACAAATGTGAAAACCTTTTGTTTACTCCTCTAAAAGCTTTGTTAGAACTTTAATTAAATTGCCTTGTATCCACAATGACTGAATTTAAATTTAAAATAAATGAGATTATACATTAACTTCATGGATCATGAACTTTGATGTTTCATGAAGGTTGTGGAAAATATTACATGGGCTTTTATATTCTGTGAGATATCTCAACAAACAAATATGTGAATAATTTTTGTTAACTCTTGCTTTGTTAGAACTCTAATTAAAATGCCTTGTTTGTCTCTTTAAGCTTTCCAATAAGTGCTGTATGTATATTTATACTCAAATGAAATGTCTTGCAACCTTTTCTTGTTTATTTATTTCTCTTTGCTCTGTATATTATTTTCTTTAATGCATTAGGGCCTGGAAGTAAGTAAAAAAAGTTGTTCTTCCGCTTTATTTTCATCATACATCTCCATGCAAAGTTTTCCAGTGGATTTTCCCACAATGCCATTCTTTATATTCCCATATTCCATTACCATTTTTTCTGTGCCTGTTCTCTTTACTTTATCAGCAAAATTATCCTTGGGGGTTTCATCATGTATTCTTGTGCATTTTATGCTTCCCAACGCATTTCTACATGTATTCATAGGTGATCACTTGTACTGTTATATTGTTATATGTTTTCCCTGTATACATGCTTATTCTTAGGCATTACCGGTATGCATTACATTTGACATTGATACTTTTCCCTTGCATATTGTCATTTCCATGGGTATTTTATTGCATTTCTTTGCTTCCCAAGGTCATTCTTTTTCACATATTTTAATCTCTTTGTTTCTTCATTATCATTGGTTTTGAAGTGTCTCAAGTTTGTCAATATTCTTATAGTTTACACATCATCTCTCATTTTTTTCATAATGATTGTGGGTTTTTTAATGGTTTTGGAGTGGCCCAAGTTTGTCAATATTCTTATAGTTTACACGTCATCTCTCATTTTTTGCATAATGATTGTGGGTTTTTTAATGGGCAAATCTTTATAAACCTGTTCCATGAACAGATTATCATTGTAAGGTATCATCATTGGTTTCTGGTTTACTTTTAGCATTTTATTTGCGCTACACATGTAAATGTAGTTTGGGATACCAGTGGCTATCTATTTATATAAACAATTATGCAAATATAATTCTTTGTCATTTTATATGATAAAGCATAATCTCATGTAAGTTTGTTTGTAAAATATATGGACATTATTTTGTTACAAACACACAAGTATTTCTAAATTTATATCGACAATATGATTGCTGTGGATTTATTATGCATCATTAAATAACAAAAAATATACATTTACCATCGGAACTATATCATTAGCTGAAAAGGCAATCCAACCTTTGTAATTTGTTCATTTGTATGAAAGCAGAAAAATAAGGGAACCAGAATGGCAAAAGTTTGAAATAAATTGGATCAAATAATAAGAGAGTTATGAATGTGTGAAATATGAGATCACAAAATCTTTGCAAATCTCAAATTGGCAATTTGGTATATTATTATAAAAATATTATTAAAATATTAGTGACAGTACCAATTGAGCCAATTTGAAGTGCCCCATATGTATGATTACAAGTTCTTTTTAAAATTCAAAAGTTTCTTATTTTTTGGTCCAATATCAATCAAACTTTCACCAGTCTGTTTCTCTGATATCTCTGCTTCCTTTGAGAATACTTGTCTATTACATCTAGATTTCCCTTCGATATATAAACATTAATTGTTTTTTCTCTAGATCACAGTTTTTAGGAGCATATTTTGAATCTTATTATGTGTTCATTCCTTAGTGTTCCTCCATCATAGATTTTCCATTCATAAACCCATTTCATATTAGGGATAGAACTTCGTAGAAGATGAATACACCCAGATTATTAAAGTCTGGACTAGTCCCCCTTGGCCCAGCGCACACTATGCAATCTGACAGATTCAATTTGGAAGAACTTGCAGTAGCATTTGATGTTAACATTCAAACTTGTTAAATCTTAACGATCAAGGATCTGAATAGTCTCATGATTAAATTTCAAAAGATTTCAAGCTTCTTTGTAGGAGAACAAGCTAATTTGGCACAGAATCGCAGTGACGTACGTGAAACCAGTAATGCCATTGTCTACATTTTGGAGCTGATTCAGCTTTTTTCTGACTAAAAGGCTTTAATAAATACAATAAAATTCAGTAAGATGATGTTGGTTAGATTTAAATATCTCATAATAATAATAATAATAATAGAATTGCAATTTAATAAAGCATCTGATTGCAGGAGGATCGTATAGTGTGCGCTGGGAATATAATGGATGCTAAGAGCATTTCTTGATTTGCACTTGGTGTGAATTCTTTGATCCACACCGACTCGAACCAAGAGTCTATATTTAGATGTAGTCCAGACCAGAAGTTGATTCTTTGCAATATATGAATGCTATCTGCACTTCTTGATGCAAATTAAGATATCTTTTTGTGGGTTTGCACCAAATTTTATGACAAGGTGGCAGGGAACAGTTCAGAAAGAATGGTAGTATTAGGCTTGCCATGTGCGCAACCATGGAATCAAATGCACAAACCGGTTTTAAACAAACAAATTGATGCACTTATGCTGCTGTAAGTATGAAAGGTAGCATGATTTTAGGTGTGGATCAAGTGGGTGGTAGCTATCGCTCCGGACTAAGTCTGTATTTAATCCCCGGCCCCCCCCCCCCCCCACTACTCAAGGGTCGGAATGACCGCATGCGTGTTGCCAAAATGTCCGGTAAAGGGGTACTTTTCGTGCGACAAAGTCCGGCCCGAGAATTGTAAAAAAAGGGGTGTATTTGACTTTTCACCCAGAGATTTCTTTAAAAAGGGGGTGTTTTTTCTTTTTTTCTCTCATCTCTTTGGACTCCTGAGAAATTATTCCGAATTTGGGGGGGGGTACATTGAGCATTTTTCCTGATTTAGGGGGGTCTCCAAGGCAGGAAAAGCCCGCGAAAAGCCCGCGAAAGGGGGGTTCGGAAATGTTGGCAGTCCTCAGATAGGGGGTGCTTTCAAAAAGAGGGAACGAGCATATGCGTACCCTAAATAACACTGAGTGGGGGGGCCGGGACTTAATCCTCTTTAGCAGTGAATATGAAATGGTAATAGATTACCTTTAGATTTCTATAACAACCCTCTGCGCATTGAATCACTATTTTATGAGTGTGGTCGATGCTAGCTCATAATCTAGTCCTACCATTCCCTAAAAAGACAAAGGTGATTGGAAAATGATAGCATATTGGAAGTACATTTGATTTCAATATGTTTTGATGATGTACAGTTTTTTGTCACGGTTTTTTTCTCCTTCTGTCAGCACAACATGTAGCGACATGCATGATGCATATTTTACTTGCCTCAAACACTAGCAACATGCAATGCACTATTTTGGACAATAGTGGAAAGTTTATTGCCATGTATCAAAAGCCAATAAACCATGTCATATATAGCTACAATTTGCATGCAGATACACAGGTGCATGGAATTTTGTAACATTAGTGATCCTTGAATGTATCATGTCCTATATTCCATACCATACTAATTCTAGGTTTGTCATGTTGTTTGTAATCATGCATGGGTTGACATATATGTGATAACATTAGGTACATTTAGTTACCGGTATCATTTGTATAACATTTTGCTGCCATCTTATTGGTAAACAAGATCTTTGTTTTTTTACCGAGTTTCTGCTGCGGTATAATCCATTTCTTTATTCCATTGTTTACCCAAGACCTGTGATGCTATTTCGAGGCCAGTCTATGGTTTCATCATTTATTCTTTTTGCCTGTCGCTCTTGTGGGCCGTCAGTGTTTTAGGCTGTCGGTCTCATGGGCTGTTGTTCTCGTGGGCTGTAGCCAACAGAATGAATTATTCTCTTCCGAATTAAATACCCTTTACCCTATCTCTTTCATGTAGTTGAGAAAGATCAGAAGGCCGGAGACAGCCGTAGATCATCTCTTTCATCCACATCAGACACCCAGAAGTCCATCAATCCATCCCGTCGCGGCCAAGCCAGGCCAACCTCTATGTATATGAATGGTTCACCTAGCTCTAAGACTGATGATACGTACTCAATGCTAATGGATGAATCTTCCAAGAGAGAAGCCGTGGAAAAAGAAAGAGACAAGTAAGTCAATATAAAGTGATGAATTCAGTATATCCAACAAAATCCTGGGCCCCATTGCATAAAACTTACCATTGATGGTAATATTTGCCATCAATGGCAACTACGATGGTAATAGGGCTCAACAGCCAACCAAAATCAAGGTTTCCATGGTAGTTACCATTGATGGTAAAGCTACCATCAATAGTAAGTTTTGTGCAACGGGGCCCTGCTGATATAGTTTTTACACATTTGGAGGCATATACTCCTCCCCTATAATGTATTTCTTTATTTTAAGCCGGTCAAGGCTATTTTTCTTATCATTTAAACACACTCATGAATTGCAAAGATATTTTAATTTTAAGCACTATCAGATTCTGTTGAAATGTTTGTGAGTGCGATATGAATTGATTTGATGAACTTTTGTAGAAATACAGGAAGAGAAACATGGGGTGAGAGGCGAAAGAAGTTCCTAATCATTAGACATTACATTAGATCGCAAATTTATGAAAGAAATTGAAAAAAATGTTATATAAGTACTTTAATATTTTCTTTGATATTTCATATCATATATTTTAGGGTTGTACATTATATGATACACTTGACTTAATGATATTTCATATCACTCATTGTAGGGTTATACGGATGCATTACAAGGCCCAGACTGAACTACACAAGACTAAAGAAGATCTCAGAATAGCAATGGACAAAATCAACAGACTACAGGAGAATGAGAGGAGACTAAATCAAGAGTAAGGAAACACATAACAGTCAAACCTGCCTTAGTGACCACCTGTCTACAAAGACCACGACTTTTGTTTCCCTTGAAAATGGTTTCTCATTGAAATGTGTACTAAAGGAACCTGAAAACAAAGACCACCTGCCTATAAAGACCACTGTTCTTGTCTCCATTTGGTGGTCTTTATAGACAGGTTTCACTGTATTACATTGATTGTGGACCACTGGATCTTGATTAGATTCATTCATGAAAATGAAATAGAATGTTTGACATAATTGAAACATGATTATAATACTCTGATAATTGTCATTCAGAATGCAGTGAATTTCCTTATTTTCTGAGGGTTATTTCATCAATAAAAATTACCTTGGGGATTTCTCTTTTAAATTTCTATTATCATTTCTAACATATTCATTATTGTGAATGTTGTTTATTAATTCAAAATCAGTCATAATTGTATATATGACGTGTTTTAAAGCTGGGGTATTAATTTGATTGCAGGGCCCTCAGGGGGAACAGTATTAATACTGATGAGGCTACCCTGGGTAAACAAGACATATTATTATTATTACTATGATAGGCCTACTGCATCATCCCTTGATTTTTGTCCAGTTTGTACCTAGCAGCTGAGTGCTAGGAGTGCTGTCAACAATTCTTGAATGGAAGGCACCCAAAAGAATATAATGCCTCTTTTTTTTTTTCCTATTTACTTTTTTGTTTGTTTGTTTGTTTGCATCTTTCTACCCTCAGCACTCCCACTGGAATAATCGCTCCCAAGTTCCTATAGCTGTAGCTCAAAGTGGCTGTATGTTCTGTATATATCTCTTCTATAATGGCAGATTGAACCTATGTGCATTAGGATGACATAGAAATAATGTTTGTTAAAGTAATTCATAATGATCATACTCCCCTCCTATCATCTTGATATCATTTTAAGTTTTAAGTTTTACCCTGAGAGTTGTTTTTTATAGTTTTTTTAGGCCACCATCCTAGTCAAGCTGAGATAGTTCGGATAATACTTTAAATTTATGATAATATGTTATGGAAATATCAAGTTTCGTTATTATATGTACATATATTATGTAAAAAAACATTTTGACATGAAGAAATTATTGTTTGTATATGTTGTATTATACCTTACATTTATATGTTCTTTGTTATTCAGTTATATTATATTTGGAAAAGTGCAGAAATAAAATAAAAAAAAATAATAATTATTGCCCTTTCTTCGTATTTCAGAGTAACCAAGCTGTCCTCTCACCCCACACCCCCAAACAACAATGAAGCCAACGTGGTGAAGTCCAAACGTAACATCGTTGGTGATCTCCTGTACGAGTATGACAAGCTCTACTCCGATGATAGGGCCAAGGCATGGGTGTCTCTCAACGTCATGTCGGAACAGAAGCAGTTTGAAGACAGCGATGACCTGAAGGATAAAGTTCTTTTCTCTGTGATTGTGGTAATAATAATTATGATTATTATATTGATGATATAATGATATTGATGGTGATAACAGTTCTTGTGTATAGTACTGAATAAGCTGATATTTTCCTGTACAGATATTTTCGTGAATGACAGGCAAAGAGACATTTTCGTAAGCCGTTGCTTTCGCGAATAGCACACAGCAGAAGTAATGAATGGGCATGACGTTCACAAACTTTCTCACGCCAACACAGACTCGGTACACAAGTTATAAACTATCAAGATACTTATCACGGGAATTGAAATTGGATAGGAAAATGTCATGAAGTTGCAAGTTCTTTAAAGTCTGAAACCACACTGAACACTCATAAGAGGTATATGAGAAGTAATGTAGCAGTGATGCTTTCCACCCCATCCCCCCCCCCCCCTTCAGCTTGCCTTCAGAACTGCTAAGAACACCATGGAGTCCATCCAGGGTGGGGTACAACAGCTATTGCAGACGTCCCACACCCAGGCAAACGGTGGTGAAGCTAGGGTCAACCATGGGAACAACCAACAGAAAGGAAAGACCAATGGAGAGTTGCTCCAGTTCCTAAGGAGACTTGGGGATGGCTATGACCTGACTCCACTGACACAGGTAAGAAAATGAAACTTCTTCATATTACAAGGACACAACTACAGTCAAACCTGTCTGTAGCGACCACCCAAGGGAAACACAAAAAGTGGCCTTTGTAGACAGGTGGTGTTTCTAGACAGGTTCCTTTAGTACATGATTCAATGAGTAACCATTTTCAAGGGAAACCTGTGGCCTTTCTAGACTGGTGTTCACTAAAGCAGGTTTGACTGACTCTCTTTGGCATTTTAATGCAGCTCTTTATAGGCCAATCGATTTGTTTGTAGGATACAAACTTGAATGATTTTAACCTTTTGATATGAAAAATAAAAGGAACCCTCTTCTAAGCATGATAAACCCTCTGTAAATATCTTTGAATAAAAACTAAAGCACATCTTTTCAATTAACTGTAAATCTAAGCATATCAGGAGCTCTTGTAGTGCAGTAGAATATATACTTAATGTTGGATAGTTTATGCGCTCTATAAATGTAGTATTATTATTAGTAGTAGTAGTATTATTATGCAAAGTAGTAATCCCCCGGCCCTCCTGATTTCAAGTATCCCCTCTCTTGCTTTTAAAAACCAGGAGGTTGGAAAGCAGCTGTTTTCTGCCCTCTACGACTACCCAAAACTGAAGACATCTGCAGAACTCAGCAATTTCATTGAGCGCTGCGTGTCGTTGGCGTGGAGACTGACCATCCAGGACCCGCCCCTGACGATCACCTACGACAACATGACATTCAACTCAGACACCCACCAGAGGGCACCAGCCACTAACAGGAGATCAACGTTAGTGAAGTCTTTCCTCTGGCCATGTCTGGTGGAAGAAAGCACCGGGTTATGTGTTTATAGAGGGGTTGTCTTGACATGAATCATCAGGGGGGTGTTTCACAAAACTTGTCATCAGTGACAAATAACAGTTTTTGTTATAAGCTACTGAAGTCCTTGCTTCTGATTGGTTATCAGCAGATTTGTCACTGATTTTTGTCATTTGTCATTGAAAAGGGCTTTGTGAAACGGATCCCAGAGGGCGTTTCACAGAACTTGTCATCAGTTACAAATGACAGTTTTTGTTATAAGCTACTGAAATCCTTGCTTCTGATTGGTTATCAGCAGATTTGTCACTGAAGTTTGTCATTTGTCATTGAAAAAAGGCTTTGTGAAACAGGTTCCAGGTGTATCATAATCTCATGACATTCAAAATAAAATATGTGTTGGGCATATTTTTTTTCAAGGAATAGTCCACCTTTTAATTTGCACTTTTCATATTGACTTTGCTCTGAGCCTCTGGATTTTTTTAATTATTAAGAATTTTAATATGAGGACCTCTACTCTGTTATACAATATGGTAACTCAATAACAACAAGTGTGAGCATCTTCTGATACCGGTAAATATTTTGCATATAAATTTAATGTTCAAAAGTTGATTGTCAATTTAATAGCCAAGTCTTATGTAAGTTGGTAGAGCAGTGGTCTCGTAATGCAGTGACCCGGGTTCGAAACCAAGGCGATGCGCTAGTGCCCTTTGGTAAAGTATTAATCCTCATTACCAGGTCTCTCGGAGAGGACCTAAAGCCGTCGGCCGTCTAGTTGCTTACTTACAAGCTTTCTTAGCAGTCAGGTAAAATAACCACCACCATTCCATTTCACAGTGGACAGGATGATTTCCTGGACACAGAAGTCAACTATTGTCTAGTAAAATATACAAGTTTTTGAATTTTTTGTGTGGAAAGAACCATAGATTCCTGTAATACCATGCTGCATATATATAGGAATACAAAATAGTAATGATTAAGAATAATCATAACTTACATAAAGATTGCCTTGCACTTCAAACTTGTTGAAATATATTTCATAGATGTTGAAGCAAATAAAGAAAGCATAAATTCAATAAAGTGGACTATTCCTTGAACATTTTTTGTTTGTTTCTGGCAATGCACGATTCGAAAAGAAGGTTCTTAAAGTGTCATTAATCGGCAATCTTAAGATAGATCTATTTTGCGTTATTGAGTTACTTTATTGTAATATTGCATGATGAATGATCCAACTATATTTGCATGGAGTGGCATTTGCATGTATTTCTTACATTTTGAAATGACAAATTGTTTGGAAAAAATTCAGACTAGTCATATGCATTTTAGATTCCATGTATTTCTGGCAGAATATCTCAAGTTGCTAGTACATAATTTGCAATGATAATCATACATTCTTTCATTTTTTATACTGTATTTTCATGCAATCGCTGGTGATGAAAAAAATGGGCATTGGTATTTCTGCCTTTTTTTAATTCAGTTCTTTCTCTTTATCAACTTGCTCTCTCTCTCTCAATCTCTTTCTGTTTTTCTCCCCTTGACCTCTCCCTCTTTCTTTGATTCTCCATTTATTCCTCTATTTCATCTGAAGCTAAATGTTTAGATCTTTCACAAGCAAGCCTATCCCTGTTCTATATGCATATTTAAGTATTTACACATGAGACTTGTATAGTTTGAATCCATTGATGAATTCTAATATGCTTAATATAAAATATGTTATGATATATGATATGTTAGATGTACATTTACCAATCATCGTATAAGACATACAAATAGATATGTTTTTTAATCTTCTGAAATCAACATTTTGAATTGTATTTAATCAAATCAAATCAGTGATGCAAAATGTAGTTGACACCTTGATTCTTGCAGTGCCTTTTGTATCTCATCATTGAATGCTGCTTATATATAAACTTCTTTTTATTCAGAGTGTTTGCCTACAGTCAAAGTGAAGGTTCACACAGATATTTAGTTGGTTGTAATGAAAACAGTAAATGAAGAAAAAGATCTATGAAAGTTTTAGCAAAATTCAATAGAGTATACTATAAACAAGTTATGAATTTTTGAAGTTGTAATCAATCTAACAAAATTCAACAATGCTGTGAGGTATCTTTCGAGGTCCTTTCCAGTTTGCCCTGTACCAACAAATTCTTGGATGCATGCTGAAGGAAAAGATTTGTTTTATACAGGGGTTTTATAAAAATATCTGCAATGATTTTATCTAGGTTGGATATATGATTAGCTTTTTTCTTCAGAGAAAAACTATTGTTCTCAATTTTTTAGTACAGAGAAAATGGGACATTACCTTCGAAAGACACGTCACAGAGTTGCTAATTTGTGTTTGATTGATTTCCACGTTAAAATCCATAACTTTTTCATTTTTTAACAGATTTTGCACAAACTTTCATCAACCTGTTTCTCAAATTTGTCTGTTTATGTTACTTCAAACTTGATATCAGGGTGGACATCCCCTTTAAAGTGTGATCTTCCAAAATATATTTTTATATCTGTATTCAAGAAAAAAGAATAATTTTATACATATACCAGTTTTAGAAGATACCATTGTCCATTGTTATTTTATAATCACATTAATTGATATATCATATCACAGGGTATTTATGTCGAATATACTCATTTGGCGGAATCCTAATCCATCAAATGGTATGAACATGTTGTTATACAGGTAGGGTGTTTGTAATAGCAAAAGTCCTATTGGTGGAAAAGGTGTCATGTGACACTCATTTTGTACACGGTTCAAATGTGATTTGGACTGTGCACCTCTCTTCCCCTCTTTGCATTGTTTTAGCTGTACGAATATGATGAAAAGGAAACCTGAATGTTGTCAACAGGGGCCATGCCTCCAAAGGAGGGAGGCATGAGAACGCAAATACCCTAAATTTTATGTATTAAACAAATATTGCACTTTGTCGTTCAATATCAAATGTGTTCACTTCCAATTCAGAATTTTCCTTGTGCCATTATACAGTGTATTTTAACATCAGCCTGAAGCCTCGGACGAAATCTAGCATCGCTCAGGAGTTTTGGATTTGTCGGTTCATAAATTTTGTTGTATTAAAAATGCAATATTTGTATATTATATGTTTGTGAATAGACATGTCAGTTTTACTTCCAATCAAAAAGAGAAAGTGTGTGTATCATGAAGTATATGTGTACAGTTTGATGATGCTCATGTATTTCTTTTATTTCCAGATGTGTAGGAATAAGCAAATGTATATGCAAATTTAATTATGCTAATTGATTTTACTGGCCATATCTAATCTTTTCATGGATGATATATTTTAGTTTTACTAACCACCTTTTAATAAGCTACAGTTCAAAGATTAATTTCTTTTGGGATGGGGAGATCCTTTTCTTTATTTCTTACTACTATTCATATTTTTTTTATTAGTTTTACGGTATGCTTTATTTGTATGTTATCCATTTATTTGAATTTCTTTGGTCTATCATATTTAAATGTGACAATACACCGATTTTAATGATATATATCAATTTTTGAATCAGTTTTTATCCTAGTTTTATTTCTTCAAAATCATGTTGTAATAAAGCCCATTGGCTGGTCCCATAGGCTTTATTTAAAAATGTATGCTGCTGGGCTTCTTATGTAAAATCGAACCCTGTGTCAATTTACATTTGTATCCATTTTGCAGCAGCCACTAATACTATATAACTAAAGGAAAAGTGACAGAATTTCAATCATTAGAACAAATTCTACCCCAAAAGTCTTAAATGAATCGTGTTATTCAGAAACATGGGTGCACAATTGAATGTCTTCAATAGTGTTTGAGTTGAAGTAACTGTTTGATCCTGCATTATGTATAATATATACTAGACAATCTTATTTTTGTATAGAATTACCATTATTGTGTACCATATTATATCAGTACTAACCATTTTAATATGTACAAAATTATTGAACATGTATAATGCACTACCTTATCCTAACCACCACATATTATGTGCACATGCCTCCTTCTCTTGATAATGGCATAGCCTTGTATCCAATCTGAACTGAACTGAGAATTCAGCAATCGGCATTATATTATACATGTACTGTGTAAGATCTCTAAAGATCACTTAATGTTAGTAGAAAGGTAATAATTATGGACTTAGAAAGTGCTTAAGCTCCTAATAGGGTTATAGATCCTGTAATCTCCATGATCTGATTAAAAAGCTGCACCATCATACTATTATTGTATAATCCTATAGTGTTAAACTTTGGTCGCATCATGAGACTGAATATATACTATGGACTGTTAATACACAGAACAAGAATTATCGTTGCAATGAATGGCCAAGAATCGGTAGGTTTGGTTGAGTGACAGAGGTATAAGGTTATGTAAGTTTAATCATAGGCTTTCAGCACCACTGACCCCCCCCCCCCCATTCTTCAGAGAGTACAGGATTGAAATGAAGGTACTATCTAATACTTAAACGTAGTCATGACTCATGAAAGGTAATTACATTATCAATTTTTGTTAGAATTTAAAGAAAATTACCCCTGAAAGTGTAAAGAAAAAAAGGGCAACTGATATCAGTTTAGATGTTCACTTTCAAGAACAATTCTGTTTATACAACATTATGTTTTACTCATAGCTATCATCATAAATGGAAGTCATTTCAGAAAATGTCCATACCAAAGACACCACCCTTATAATCATGCTTCCCAAAAAGCTTTGGGGCTGATTTGTTATCAAACTTGTCTCATACAAAGATGAATAGTACATTTATTGACTCGCCAAAGGACATACATGCCATGGGTAGATATGAGCCGGAACCGGTCATATCTAGTTCAAACTCAAAGTACAATGACACATCCTAGAAACCCTTAAACCCCCTGATTTATTTTGTATAAAGGTTTCTGTGGTGGTTTTCATCAAAGATTGACATTAATGTAAAGACGCATATACTGCCATTGAAAAAGTGCCAAAAGGGCATTATTTAATATCCTTTTGACTGACTTTTGTAGCCTTCAGTCACTATGATGTCAGAATTTGTGTTATAATTTGAAAGGAAAGCACTTGCTGTTCTTTGAGATACTTCTCTTTTGTCCAAAAGGTTTAGTCTCTTTCACAGCCCTGTTCAAACATGTCACAATAAACTGTCTACCGGTATTTAAAATTAAAACCCCTTTAAGTGTAAATGAACGTAAAAGACAGTGTGTTAAAAATAAATGTAGCTGCATGCTTCAAAGACCCAGTATCATGATGTTCTATGTGCTATACGCTACAGAAATATATCATTTTACTCTGACATTTTTTTTATTTTTAGGAGGAGGGGGGGGGGGGGGCTGTGTCTTGCATAAATTAAGCTTTAGTTAGTTGCATTAAAAAAAAAAATCTCATATGTAATATCCATTATTTGATATTTAGTTTCTCCACATTTTGTTAAATTATGTTTTATTTAGCATGACTACGAGTATGATTTATTATGTATTTCAAATATTGTAGAAAGGTAATACATGTAGTTCCATTCAGTGTAAGTAAATGTGTGTATACTGAGGATGTACAAATGTCATTTTACACAAACTCATTTGTATATGATTTGTAACCTTTTGTATAATTTGATTTCTCATGGCAAAGAAAGTATATGATGTTCAATAAAAGAATGGTGCAGGATTGCCGTTTTGTATGGAATGTATAATACAAAGAGAAAAACATAAAAATTGTCACTCCTCATTTCCAGGCCTTGATATATCCACTTGCTTATGGGAAAGGGCCTTGGGTCTGTAGCCTCTCTGCCCCCCCCCCCCCCCCCCACACACACACACACACCCACACACACACACACACAAAGGCCCAAGCCAATACAAAGAGAGAGAAAAGGAAATGGAAATAAGAAATTATAGGAGAGGTTGAAAAAGGAAAGAACCAGAAGAAAGATTGAAAGAAAGAAGGAATTACTGCATGCCCTTTTCAGGTTACCCCTCCCATAATGTGTATCTTTTTTTAATGCAACATAATTTTTTAAAACATATAATCTATAAAGTAAGGGAGAACTTTGCTTTAATGCATTTAAAAATGCATTTAAAACTATAAGGGAAGACATGTAAAACATTTTACTGTGACTCGACACATATTCGTCCGGATTGGAATTCCGATATGAAACGCATTTCCTTTGTTGTAAAAAGCATTTCATTTTGAACATCATTATATTTCAATGTATATTAGCGATTAAAACTTGAGCATGCCCGGTCTCCACTTACCAGTCAATAGTAAATATAAAACCGATAGAGCTTTTTTGTGATTGAAGATCCCCCTTAATAAATGAAACAGCTTCACTATTATATATAATCAATCTGACCTTATGTGGATTGATGATTTTGTTGGTAAATCTCAAAAAGTAAATGACATCTTTCTCAACTTACTTTTTAAGTCAATTCTACAAATTATTCACTGATTGGGTAAATTGTTAGTTTTGTAGTTTCTTTTTGTTTGTTTGATATTTGCTGTGGACGGGAGATGCCTTTTATCTATAGTTGGCAGGGGCACCTCCAGGGGCGGCCGAGCAACTTCCAAAGTTGGGGGCCACCAAGAAAAAAGACCTTTGATAAGTAACATAAGCATATCATCAATATATGCGTGCGAGCGTAGAGAGCGAGCTTTGGGGGAAATTGCTCTTAGTCGCTTGAAATTAGCTAGGGCGCGATTGATGATGAGAGGACAAGGGGACACTTATCAGGGAAGAAAAAGGAGCATGTGCCAAAGTACAAAGATTTATTATCAGAGGTGAAAATGGGACACTTCTTACACCCTCAAAAAGAGGCACTCACCAGGGATGAAAAAAGCCGGCCATGAGAATAGGAAATGGGCATTTGTCGACGGAAAAGGGGGCCCCCCTCAAATTTTGATAGGGGCATTTATAAGATATTATTATGTATTTGTTAAAAGGGAAATTATCAGAGGTGAAAAGAGGCATTTATCGCATCTGAAAAGGAGCAATGCCCTAATATGAAAAGGGGCACATATGTGAATGAAAAAGGGGCACTTGTAATAAAGGAAAATGTGCATTAGTTAAAAGAAAATGGGCACCGATCAAATTTTAAAGGGGCATTTATCGGAGGTGAATGGGGCACTTATCTGAAGCAAAAAGGAGTAACTTCTCGTACCTAAAAAGGGTCATTTACCAGAGAAAGGGGAACCTATGAGAAAGGGATGGAGCTCTTTTTTTTTTAATGGGGCGCTTACCATTAGGAAAAGGGGCACTTATTAGAAAGGAAAAAAGGGCACATGTGAAAATATAAGGTGCGCTTTTCCGAGTTAAAATGGGGGAGGTTATTAAAGGAAAATGGGCACTTGTCAAAGTAAAAGAGGCACGTACGTCTCAGATTTAAATAGGACAATTATCAAAGGTGAAGAGGGCACTTATCACAAGTACCTAACTTGGGGCACTTACTAGAGATTAAGAGGGCACTCATGATAATGGAAAATTGACCCTTATTGCAAAGAAAAATGGGAACTTGTCGAAGGAAAAGGGGCACGTGTCCAAATAAAAGGGGCACTTATCAGAGTTGAAAAGGGAAAGGGGAAGGGGCATTTTTACAAATTAATAGGGGCACTTGTCAAAGTAAAAGGGGCACTATTCCTTTGTAAAAAGGGGCACTGTGCCCCCCTTGCCCCACCCCCCAGGAGGGCCGCCTCTGCACCTTTCAGTGTGCCTATGGGACAATACCCTTCTTTGATTACAAAATAGATATTGTTGGCACATTCGGGATATGGTTCTTGATGCACTTTAGGCCTACTGTTATGTTGCAAAACATGAGGAAATGAGATTAACGGCATTTTCGTAATGCCTGTGCACAAGACTGAAGAAGCGTCAGTTTTGTTTTTAAAATACCCCCCCCCCCCCCCTCTCTCTCTCTCTCTCTTTCTTTTGACAACATTTGGAAGAAAGTATACTGCATATATAAATCTCCAGAACCTCTCGTTGCGTTTGTTTCCCAATTATGACGCCTTTGATGCACAAATTGTAAGAATGAAATGTCGCCATCTACCATCATAATGAAGTTAGGTCTAATCTGTAGAAACGACTGAGAAGATCTCGCTCCAGCCAAAGCGCCTCGAGCCGTTCCAAGGAGTTGTTGTAAAAAGAAAAGTAACCTAATAAATCCTCTTCGTATCGGGCGAATGCGTTTGATATACCGCCATCATTGGATCAGTTATTTTTTCTAGGATAATAATCGTCGATTTATGAGTATGAATTCATTTTTATACGAAACTCCACCCTTTCTCAGCAAATCACCGTCGACCTCTCTCTTGCAACCCTTCTGACCCACATACCAGATCCAAATTCCACGCTTGTCGTATTTCCACTAGACTATTGATTAAAGTTATATTCACTGCAATTCTTTGCTAGTACACAGATGGCTCAGTGGTATTGGTCTCGTATTTAACCGAGAGTCCAGGGTTCAAAACCAGTCGATATACGCTATAGTGCCCCATATTTATTCTCACAAGTCTTTCAAAGCCGACGTCTCCTGGTAGAATTACCCCTACCTTCAACCCATACAAATGCAGTCGGGTAAAACAAACCATCATCATCGTTATCAAAATATACAAAGTCTTTGATTTGGCTATGCATGTCGAAAATGATCGATGAGTATGAAAATGTTAAGAAGCAATTAAGGATTGTGTAGGCCTAGTGGTGAATTGGGTGTCCAGACACAAACATATTAAAAGCCTTCTCTTTTGCCTCCGGATTTAAAGAAATATATGCATCAAATAAAACACAAACCATCATACGATAGCTTTATAACATTGTCTAAAACAAGTCTTAGAAAATTTATGAAATATTTCTTCTTCAAATTGCTGTTTTAAATCAACTGCCCGGATACACAACTTGGACACAACCTGTCCGGACAAACAACTTTTGGGTATTATTATGATCGGAAAATGATACAAAATCTCTACTGTAAAAAATCGAATGCGGGGAAACTTTGAAATCAGCGGGGGTCTGTCAGAGTTTGGAACAGCTGACGCGCGCATACGATCAATTTTATACGCAGAAAGTTGTCACTGATTTGGAGTCGATACCGGCGCTAACCCTCTAATATAGATTGAGTGTACGTGCAGTTTAATCAGGAGAAAAGTCGGGTTGCTTCTATCGATAACCCTGCAACCGAGCTCGTAGTAAACTTTCTCTGTGAAAATCCATGTGGTTGGTTTCCCTATTTTGTGATGCACCCCGTTTACGTTTGGCAACAACATCAACAACATCACGGTTTCGTTCTTCCCGGGATTTTGCGAGGGATGAAATTTGATCATCAGTTGCTGAATGTTTGATGTGTGCAGTAGTCGGTAGAAGTTGTGTGGTTTATTAGGCGATCATTACACAAACGAGCGTTGTATGTACTCGTTATTTTCCCTTTTCCTCCAGCTTGAATTTGATCATTCTGGGGCATGTCTTACTGCTTTTGAGGACTGTCACATCATTCGACATTAGTTTTGTGCTTGCCTAATTATTATCTCAAACTGAAGAGTCAACGCATCACCAGTGGTTAGACACCGACAATTGAACTGTCATCATCGAGATTGTGATTATCATGTAGTCTCAACATCGTGATCTTTTGCAGGATATTCATGGAAATCGTATTGGTCTAGATCTAGAGACTAGAGTGAAAAATGTCGACTATTGTAGAGTCAAACTCGATTACTTCAAAGTTTGAGGTGAATTCCAACATTAAGATTGATGGGGATGAGCTGGGAGACAAGGCGGAGCCCGCTGGGAAAGTGGCGGATGGACTCAAATTTAATACCGTCTTAGGAGAGGTTGACATGCAGTTGGAGCAAAAGAAACAGCAAAACCACACATTTGGAGAGGGACAACATAATAACCTTAGCGGAGAAGAAAGTGTTAGTGGATCTCTTTATTTGAATGGAGAAACGGTAAACTCAATGGACCCGAAAATGGACCCGAAAATGAATGCAGAAGTCGGTGTTGTACTTGTAGTGAACGGGGAAGGAGCATCCGATGAGTCGGGTGATATTTCTCGTTCATCAGCGGGTGGCAGTGATTCTCCTGCAGCCTTAGAATCGCCTCAGAATGACAACTCTAAGATCCCCACTGAATCGCCCACTTTGCAGGCACAAATCGATGGTCATGATGGTGAAACAGATAGCATTGATTCAGGCAAATCAGCTAAGAAAAAGAAAGGATTTCTCTCAGGTGGATTGCACATTCACATGCCAAAGTTTAGCAGCCGTTTGTCATTTGGTAGTGATGTGAGTGCGACGAGTACGAGTAGCGAGCTCGATGGATCGCCCGAGAAAAAGAAAAAAAAGAAAGATAAGAAAAACAAGAAGAAGCAAAATCTCACAACCAATGATGAAGGGGATCAAGATAATGCTACTCCCAGCGAATACACAGAAAGTATTGCAAGTGATAGAGCAGATCAACTTGATGGAGCTGTTTCTTTGAATGATACAGGACTGGACATTCAGTTTGAAAACGAAGAAGAGATGAATTCTGGTGGTGATGGTCAAGTATCTTCAAATTCAAAGGATGAAGGAGAAAATATTCAGGATGGTAGTTCTTCGGATGCAGTGGAAAAGTCCAATCCAGAACCAGTGGTCGGCAACAAAGTAGAGCCAAAGGAAAATGAACAGATCGAGAAGACGGACGTGGATGAGGCACCTGCTCAAGAACAAGAGGCACCTGCCAAAGGTAATTAATGACTCAGGTCCAGAATTTAGATCTATTGATCTAGACTCTAGTTTTCCCTTGTTTTCCCCTTTTTTTTGGGGGGGGGGGGGGGGGCCGAGGGGTACAAATAGTACAGAAGCCTGTCAAAACTCATAAGGCATGGAACGTAGACAAGAAAGGTTTTCTCTTGATCTACTCATCTAGACTACATTATACATGTACACTTTTTTTTACAGCCGACAGCCTAGTAGTACAGGAGGACTACAGGGTCATGGTATCTAGTGTCCAGCCCCTGATTGGGTTTGTGTCCAAAGGGGAGAAATGTATGTAACTCTCTCAAAAGTATGTTCCTCTTTTAATATTAGAATCTTGCTTGTCTAAACTTTGAAAAAGAAATGGAGATTTGCTTTGTTCAATTCCTTCAACTCCAAGGCTAGATCTGCTAAATGACAATGTAATTATAAAATTTATTTCGATGTCAGAAATTTGTCTCTTGTGCGAGGAAGTTATAAAGAGTGATGTATTACTGTTATTTTTAGTGGCACCTTGTGGGATAGCCATTCCAAATTAGCTGGCTGCACAATCTTTATAAAAAGAGAGATGGAGACTCCCCCACCCCCTTTATTATTTTTGTTTATAACAATTCATGCATGCATTTAATATATATTTAAGTCTAGATTCAGGCATGTTTTGTTAACTGAAAGTCATCAGATTTCTCAAGTGTGCCAGTAATACAAAGAATGGAAAATCGAAATGGACTAAGAATGACTAGTTCAATTTTAGGGTCATATTCCAGTGAGTGAGGTATCAAGTTTTGTTGTACCTGTGACCTTGGCCCTGCACATTGCATTACATACTGTATGAATTGACCTCTGGTCATATTAAGGTTAGGGGCAGCGTGGTTTTATTTGACCATCAGGTTTTCAAACACATAAATAACTAAACACCTCCAAATGCCTAGATGCAGCAGTCTCCCTTTTGTTATCTGTGAGTGGGTAAACAGGGAGTTTGCCAAAGATTGACTCAAATTTACACAGTGTCATTGACCTCATAGAAGGTGCAGTTTACACAGTGTACACAGAGTAGTTGCCAGGAAGTGGTGATTGCAATGTAGGCAAGGTACAATCAAGAAGCTCTCATAAAATTTGAGGCTCATCCAGAAGATAAATGAATAACATTGGAGTTAAGATTTCCTGGTTGAGGTTAATTTCATCACAGGGTGTTGCCGATAATTGAAGCTATCACTTACATGTACATGTACATCATGGTGGTGTAGTAGCATGGCAGTAGGCAGGCTAGGCTAACTGTACAATGCATTATTATTCAATAATCTTGACTGAGGGTTGAGAAAAGTTTGGAATTAATGGCAGCACTCTAAGATAAATTGCATAAGTTTCATAGAACTTTTTGGTAAAAAAATATATAAAGGAGAATGTAGATTTTGCAGAAACACTGGCCTGTCTTGACAGCAGATGTTAATATTCTTGTCATGTTTTTATTTTGAGATGTAGATTAGTATTTGCCTATAATTTTTCAGATGTCATCAGGCTATTCAACATTCTTTTAATGATTTTCAGTCTGCAGTCATACATCATGAACATTGTATGTGAAGGCAGGCCTCTGTGTATAGGCTGCAGCACATACATGTACAGTACATGTCGTGAAACCTTAATGGCTCAGGTTCCACTCCAGTGCACTCTTTATGTTCTTTATATCACTGAGGCCTTTGATTGGTGCAAAGTTTGTTGCCCACCCTTTAATGCCCAGTTAAGTGTCCCAGAAATATATTGCTAAATTCTAGTAAGTTAAGGGTATCGGTCCCTTTTCCTGTATTTCTTTCAAGCATTATGTCATGTGAAGGAAATAATATTTCTACATTGAAAAGTTTGAATTCTACATGTTTTGTCACTTGCTATCAAATCTTTATTTAGGAATAGGAACTTATTTTTGAAGGAATTTGTTTAATATGAAGATTTAAATACAAAAAGGAAGAAAGAAACATAAATCAAATTTATCCAAGTTAGCACTGCATATTCATATGTACTGTACATGTAGTAGACAATTTGAGACAAGGCATGATAATCAATGTAATCTGTTAGATCAATTCTACAGTACAGTGTTCATTAACGGATCCATTAACTAGACCAGTCTGCTACATAAATTGATTTCACCATACTAAGTATACAGAGTAGGCATTACATTTCCCATAGCAGGCTTTCCATTGTTCATTTACAGTACATTTCATAGCTCTACTCAGTTATGCTGAATTACATTTTTTTAAATCATGGGAGCCTTCACAATTTCATAATCAATTTTAATTTCAAAACCTTTCTTTCTGTCTTCCTATTAAATTAAGCTACACATGTAAGCAACCCTCTACTGATGTCTGATGATCATGCACTATTGCACTTTAATCTAGACTGATTGATTCATTTATTTACTTTTGTTTGTTTCTTGTTTTTGTTTTTTCGGTGTGTATATTTCCAACTCAGGGCTGTCGTTTAAAGCCGGTAACCGGTAAAACTTGCCGCCTATTCACTCGTTTCTTACCGGCTATAATTCCTATAATAAACCTTGCAAAAATCACAGAAAGTAGATCTAAATCAATGCTAATCCAAAATTTCCTTAATTTCGTCCAAGATATAATTAGTGCCGCACATACACGGCCGCAGTCGACGAAATCCCTTACGATCACGAATGCGACGTCGTCCGTACTTACCTAGACCTATCTATCTAACGTTACATCGCAGTTCTCCCCCCACAGCGCGGCGGCCAAGCCCGCCCGTCCCTACCCCATTGCGATCCCGATGTGCACGCGAGAAGACGATGCATGCACTGCACAAAATATATACACACTGATCATAACAAAACTGAAGCTAGCTCGCTGTAACCAAACTATCCGTTGCCGATTTGATATTTGAAGATCACGGAAACCGGGGCCTATACACGTGCGTGCAATGTCTAGAGACAACGTACTTTAGATTCTGAGATGCGCAAATCGGCAACAGAGTTTTGAACTCGGCTGAGTTTAGGCCGGCCACGGCCGTCCCCGGCGGATCCCCGCAGCTAGCTCGCATGATATATGCAGGCTCGCGCTCCGCGAATATTCAAAACTAACTTCCGATCGCAATCGGAAGCCAATCCGTTAATTCATTTATTTTATTTTCATTTATTTCCTTAAAAAAGTTGAATAAACAAATATACAGTGTCTTCACTTTGTTAGGAAAAACAGTGATATAGCATTATAAAATGAACAGGAACTGAAGTAAATTCTTAAATGTATTCAATAATTTCATGTCAAAAAAAAATAATTAAATGAGAATTCATATGGGGAGCCAAATAAAAGTCACAAGTAAAAAAAAAATCAAAATCTAGCCTCTGCTGCCCATTATTTAAATACTGTACATGTATTCAACAAATCATGATGTAGAAAGATTGAGTATGGTGCATCATCTCAGTTTAATTAAAAATTACAAAGTAATGGTACAAAGTGATAAATAATTATCAACTTAATAACTTTTCTTATGAGTTATGATTGTTCATGTAATATTAAACATGAACAATATGTGTGTTTATTACAATATATGTGTAATACAAGGTAGGAAAGATAACTACAAATTTTCTTCTTAGGTATGCACCAGATTGCACGATTTCAAGTGGAAAATCCCAAAAGGTCCCTACCGTGGGAGGGGGGACACCCCCCTCACACACCCTCCCCCCCTCGGTCGCTTCGCTCCCTCGCAGTGATGGTACCTCCTATAAAATTCAAATTACCTCCTTCAAAAATAATTAACAAGACCCCTGCAACTTGTACTGTACATTTTATGCTCATTAGTCCTTGTCCAATTTGGTTAACAAAATCATGGCTTCCAATATTTGGCATTATTTGAAAATAGGTTATTAGCTCTTTCAAAGGTTCAATAATAGACAGCATGATACGATGTCTCCGTAATAGTAAGTAATTCTAGCTAAAACAGGTCACAGTAAGGTATATGAGAAAATATTCAGAATGCACTGCATCCCTCTTTGATGACATTTGGATCTATGGTGGGAGTCACACATAAAGATTCCTCCAGGTTGTTTATCATTTTTACCAAACAATCTCATGCACTAGACAGTAACCCAAATAATATGCCAAGGGTGCAATAAATTCTACAAGTACTTTAAACTAACTGTGAATTGAGAACAACCATTCTGTCATAATTTAGTGGACTTCAAACATATGAATATGTACAGGTATGCTTTTTTTTCTTGGTGCACGATTGTTCATTTTTACTTGTCAATAGTCCAATTTACATTGCAGAACATCCAAGTTGAAAATGCATTGTTTAAACAAACTATAAAAAAAAATTAAAAAATACCATTGGAAAAATCCATAATTCTATTGCATTTTTTTGTTTTGTTCTGCACATACTGTACCTGTACACTACTGTTGCTCTGCATGCAATAACACTTTCAACTTTCCATCAGAAAGGCATCATAATGAACAACACTTTGAGACCAAATCAATATTTGCTGTCAGTGGTATGGGTCTCTGGGAAATGATATATTTGCTTTGATCTCGAATAGTATAAAATGTGCAATATTTCATTTCACTTTCCTTAGAAATACCATCATCCACATTCTTTCTGTTGGCATAAAACAGAACCATGGGACTAGCTGTGCCACGCCCATGTAATCTAGTTATGTTGATGTCCCTGAAAAATGACCACAAACTCCGTAGGTAGTAGCCTGCTCTACTCCCTGCTATCTCTCGCATTTCCCTGTATCATGGCCTCCCATAATCTGGGCCTAATGGATGCATTTCATACCTTTTTTGGGTGGTCGAAAGCACTCTAACCCCAGACCTACTACATGGACTGGTATTGTGTAGAGTTTCATCATGGTTTCATGCTCCTGTTTGGATATTCAGTGGAAAATATGTGAAGGATGCTTGTTTTACAGGGATTCCTTAGATTTCATGCTATTTTTTTGGTGGTTGCATAGCTTTTTATGAGGATTAGAATGTATTGATATGTTTACATATACATGTAAACCAGGGAGATGGGATAAACCTTGTATTTCTATCACTGAAAGGTACATTTTGAACAAGTATTTGTATTTAGGCAGGGATTATGGTACTGCTGATGATAGTGTGGATTACCTGTGGATTTGTGGAAAGGGGGTTGATTGATCCCTTGGGATTTAAATGTAATGATCATGAACTGTAGATGGCAGTCGCAAGTTATGTAAAACATAATTCTCTGCGCATCAAACTTTCAAAGCATAGGTGTGAACGTATACATGTAGGTCGAACTTCCCAAACGTGTATTTAGTAGTTAGTATCGTTGGGTGGTGATTGATTGATCATTTAGATTCAGTACAGTACATGTAGGCCTGTATGTAACAGTTTTGTCAATGTTCAGGACTTCAGGTATTTACTTGTATTTTAGTTGAAAACAAACGAACAAATGTTCCATTAAATTTGTCTATGTTATATTCATTCAAAAAACTTAAAAGAATTAATAAATAGATCGGCCTACTGTCCGAGTTTATGATCAATTTCTAGTGAAAGTAACCTAAATTCTGTTTATTTAATTATTAAGAAAAACATCTTAAATTTCATCTGTTACGTAGCACTTCACTACTACTTTCTTCTGTGTCGTAGTGTGGATTGAAAATTTGTAACTTGTAAAGATGATGATGCTGAGCTGGGTTCCCAGTGACCAGTAAGTCACCAGTTGTTTTTAATCAAGTTCGGCATTTGCTTCCTTTGGGGTTTCGCTAAGCATAGTAATTCATGGGGGTTTATTCCATTTTCTGTGCTCCATTCAGAACAAGAGGTCTTTTGATGTTTGCTTAGTGGTAGAAATCTGTAAAAAGGGTCACTCGAGGTCAACCAACACAAACCTATTACTAGCCCTCCAGGTTCGTTTTGTCAGAAAGCCCGAACAGGAGAAAAATGGCAAACAGGTTCTGACAACAACTTTGACAATCTTTGACACTGTGCATAGAAAGTGCCCCATTTTCTTCAATCTTTTCCTACATTTGGTACAAGCAAGGAACATTCCAGATGTATGGATTTTTCATACACAAATTTCAGGCATACAATGCCAGTTACAAGGTTTTCTTTGCATTTCTCTGCCAGAACACTATAGTTGAAATGTAAACTGACCCTGTTTCATTATCCTTCTTGTTTCATGACCGGTGGACATCCTCATGTGTTGACCTTTCTCTCCTTTTCTTTCCTTCATTCCTTCTCTCTTTCTTTCTCTTCTCTCTCTCTCTCTCTCTTTCACTTTCACTCTCTTTCACTCATTCCCACTCTCTCAGTCTCTCCCCATCCTTCTTTTCCAGCATCACTTATCTTGATTCCTTGCTTGTCATACCATAACCCTCAGTCAATTGCTCATCCCCTAATTGGTTCTTTTAGTTCACATTTCTTCCCAACTTGATCCCTTCCCTTTTTCTTTGTACCTCATCTAAAAATACCTCCATATTTCCCTTTCCAGCTTTAAAAAGTTTCACTTATGTAGCATGTGGTTGGGATTATATAAATCCACCCCTCTCCTAGCGTTCCCCTTTTCACCTCTACTTATCCCCATCATTTCCCCTTCTTTTCCCCTTCTTTTCCCCTTCTTTGAGTGTGAAGGCAAACCCTAACAATGTCAAGTGCAGAAGGGTTCACGTATTGCCATATTCTATATGAACCTGAAACTCCTACAAACATGTGTATTTTAGCTTGTATTAAAGTTGGATCTATAGTGTTACAATGAAATTGAACAATTACATGTAGCTACATTTGTGCTCACAACAAACAAGTGCACTCCCAAGACTTAACATACATACATATGAAATGATAGTGTGTATGATCATGAACAATTAGCCACAACTGAGCATGATGGACCTTGACTTCTAATACCCTTTTCAAGTTTCACTAACCAATGGTTCTATAAATGCACCAAAATATTGCACATTAAGTTTAATTTACTTTAAACCCTTTAGACTTTCCCTGTGCTCTTTTCTTGGTTATGAATAATAGCAAGGCAACTAAAATTAACCATCTTCAACAAACTTGTTGAAGTTGAAACACTGCACTGCTATTTAAAGCTCTTGCATAAAGGGTGATCTATGACAAGAAAATGTTGCGGTCAAATCATTCATTCGTATTAATATTTCTATTTGTTCTACTACTTGTAGAGCATACTGGCCTCGCAAGTGCAAATGAGCGTGTAGGCTCTGCCAACCATTGGCTTTGACTTTTGGGGGATTTGGGTTTTTACAAGGCGACCTCGGGATTGACCTTCCCCATGTAAGATGAGGACTTGTAAGATTCTAGGTCATGGGAACCTACTCCATTCTTTGTGGTGCATATAAAGCTTGCTTCGTTCGGTGCGGATAGTGCAGTTTCATGGCTACTCCGAGTGTGAAGTACAACCTGTTGTCCCTTCTTTCAAAATATTTCCTTTATTGTGACTGAATATTTCCATTTTAATGCAGTATTTTTTTCTCATTAAATTTCATTTAGTATGTTTCTCTTACTTTCAACACTGTTTTATTGTGCCACTAAGTTTTACTAAGCTACGTAATGTACATATTATTTATTAGAATACAACTTTTCTTCAAAGTTACTTTGGAATGGGGAAAAGCATTGCCTTTGTTCATCTATAATTTAAATAATTGTGCCATACTAATTCTCCAAGTGAGATGAGGTGGTGGAAAATATTTGATGGGTTTCATTACATTCATATTTGATGGGTTTCATTATAAAATTCAGGAGGTTTGCACACTCACGACTTTACAGTGTACATTTAAGTATATTTGTTGAAAGATTAGATTGTAGACTCTGGATTAAAGTTGATGAGTTCTAAATCACAATCATGAAACGAATGTCATTTTTATCAAATATACTTCTTTTATGATTATTTATGAGCATTAGTAAGGGATAATCTGAAATGAGGATCAAACATCCTTGATGTTGAGACCACTGGTGATCCATTGGATGAATTGTGAGCTGCCCTTCAAGGCTCGTTCCTAAATGACAAGCTTTGGCAATCATTGGCACAGTGGATATCCTCCGCAAGTAAAGTGATAGTATGACGTTTGGATTATTCATGTATATCCTTCCCTAATCTGATGGCAGTCTACTCTATCCCTCTCATCGAGGGAGGAAGTCTGCGAGTTGATAAAATAAAGCCACATGGAAATGACAACAAATGTCTCATTTAAATAGAAACAATCAAGTCTCAAATCAGTTTGCTTTGGGGAGGGGTATGCAGATCTACATTGCCAATGCTATGTGTTTGTCTCCAGTGCTTAACAACAGAGGGTCACTTTGGTTCATGGCATTTCCAAAGCTTCCGTATGATACTATCAAGTTTTATAAAGCAAGGATAATGATGATCATGCAATACATTTGTAATATACTTTTACATTAGAATGATTATGATAAATGTCTTCTTCAGACTTCACATTTTGATAATGACATATTCTGTATACAAAATGTGTCCTTGGCTCAAAAAGCCATTTTATATAAAATCAACCATCAATAATACACTAAGTGGTCATAGCCTAGACAAATGCTTTCATAACATTGATCAAAGGTACATGTATGCTCCTTTTAGTACTTTATAGAGTAATCTCAGCAATTAGTACGCTCCATTTGCTGTGACTTTGAAAAGTTCTTTGTTTGTGTGTCAAAGTTATTAAGCAATTGACATTGGCCCTTGTAATCAGTTAGGTGACATACCTTGCATATTTCAGGAAAGAGGCCTTGAAATCACTCAACAGAGAACTTGATAATTCAGTTTAACTTGTTGATTTCAAACCCTGCTTCTAAACCAGGCCCATCGACTACTCACAAACATAACAAGTGTTGCACAAATTTGCTCCTTACCAAGACAAACATTGCCTGTAACTAAGTATTTAGGGGGTAACTAAAATGCATGATGCTTTAAATTTCCTCAATGCCAGTTTTAGATTGTAGAAGTAGCTGCATGACTCAAAAAACTGTGAATGTTACGATCAAATTGCATATTGTTTTCAGTGCATTTATAAAGTACATTGACAGATAAAATTAGTATGCTAATAATGCTACTAACCTCAAACATTATCACATGAGATAGATTTCCCTCTTCTTTTTTATTTGTTTATTTACAGTATGGTCAGCATTAAGTTTTTTAAAGTACCTTTAAAATGAGAAACAGAATTTAATATTGAGTGCCACTCAGACCTAGAATCTCTTGTCTGAAGTCTCAAATTTCATGCCTTGAATTGGAAGATACTCTTGGTTCTGATGATTTATATTTACTCCATAATGCACCATTAATGCATGGGGTATGGCAACTGAAATGATTTTGTTTTACAGACTCCTAATCCATTCAGACAATCAAAGTGTTGAGTTTCAAAACAAACTTCAACAAATCAGCAGGTCCACCATCACATCTAGACTTGCATTCTTTCTCTCTCACAGCTTGAATCCAACAATTGATGTTGGCACAGCAGCTTGGCTGTTTCCATGGTGATGATACTCATACCAATTAGCACCTAATCATAACAGGGCTAAACTCATTGATGTGCCAAACTGATTGGTTTACCATATTTTGGTTATTTACCAAATTGATCTTGGAAATCCGACCAGGGAAAAGGATCCAGTGGACAGGTGGAAATTGGAATAAAGTTTAGAGAAGTTTTAGGATGGTGATATTGAGCATTTTTACCCCCTTAAAAAACTCAGTTAACTTTCATATAGGCAGACAATAATATTTATAATAAGTCCGAAACAAGTAATTTGTCAGCATTTTGTACGCCCTTCCACTGTATTTTAAATTCATTGATCAAAGCAACTTCAACATTAAAAAGAAAGATTTTCAAAACTTTAGTTGTTCCAGCACATAGGATTTGTTTTGACTTTTTGTTGTTTTAATTGTTGTTTACAAAGGCCAACATGCACTTGCCTAAACTTCATTGAGTGTTTTGCTACCATCCAATGTATCTTGATCAAAATTCTCTTTCCTTGTCTTGAACTAAAATAGAGAATATGATACAATCTAAATAATACAAAGAAAAGAAAAGGGAAGTGAGATTTAATAAAATGAAATTAATTGAAGTTATAGGTTGCTTTCATGAATGCATCTCGATTTCTGACCCCTTGCTTCATTGATGTGCAGTAATAAGCATTGGATTTCAAAACAAAACTCTTTCTGCAGTTTTGATGCAGCATGACGATTGCAAATATTAAGTCGAGCCAAGATTCCAGGATGGGAACGTGAACTTCTTCACCATGGGAGCTAGGACCCACCCAATCTTCCAATTTGCTCCTCGCAAAGTCCATCCCCACCCATGTGATTCCATCCTCGCGCCTCTTTTGTCCCGTCAAATTACAAAACCCTGTAAGTGGCGGGCGACCCCGCTGACCTTACACAAAGTTGGAATTCCACTTGTTACAACAACTAACCCTGTCAAATTCAATCAGTGCTTCGGAGCGAAATGTAATTAAGTGTGTGTCTGTGAAGTGAGTCCAAGCTCGAAATCCTTCTATGACTCGGTGGAGGCGATCAGGAAAAGTTTCAGGTACTTTCAGCCCTTTCTCTTCAGAAATGAAAAAAGCTGAATCACCTATGGTTTCGATGATTGAAAATTTGAAATCAATGTAGAATTTCTGACAAGAGATTGGTTTCAACAGTGAGCCTTTTCAAAGTCTAATATACTTGTAAAAAGAAATTTATTTATGATATGTATTTGGAGAAGGGATTACTTTCTCCTAAAATTGAAATCCACTGTGAAGTGGTCAATTTCTATTTTACCATTTCTGAAGCCATGTATTTGCCTGTGGGAAAAAGTGTGCTGACCTTAACTTCCTTGTTTACAAAATGAATGCTTTCCTTTTCTGAAGGTTAGTAATTTTGTTTTTAGTGTCAATGATTGGCCATTTTTTATATATAATGAAGCAAATGAAATATAGAAAACTAGGAGAGAACTTACTTTTCAATGATAGAATCTGGAAACGTTAGGGTTTTATTGCTGAAAAATCTAGTCACAGACCATAAAGATGCTGATGCTCTTTGATTTCAACTACCGGTAAAGTACATTGTTTTGTTTGAAAATTAGTATCAAGAGTTCTACACATTTATAAAAGAGGCAATCATTATGCTTACTAGCTCAGTTTAGATTTTAAGCAAGCAAGTTGTCAAATATACTTGCCTGAGCCATCAAGCCTTCCTAATATTTAGCACCAGAAATACATGCGTCTTTCATCAATACTGATTTGTATTTGAAATAAGAGAGGGAGGAAGTTCAGCTCAGATTACTTGTGTAGAGGGGAAGGAACAGTTTAATTACTAGTTCTAGAATTTAAGGGGGAATCGTATCGAATGACAAAACAAAATTGCTAAATTAATGACCTTGATGATTAATTGATTATCTTAAAGCATGAAGTAGTGGATTTCCTATGAGTGTCAGATAGCAGAACTGTCTAGAAGGATAGTAGAGGATTAAACACACTATATGTTTGTATACAAGTAGATATTTGATATGACTTGTAACATCATGACTGTTTATGATGTCACTTCACTTTAGAATTCAGTAAGGAAATGAGAAGTTTCTTTACTGAAAGAAAAAGAAAAACACACACAAAAAACAAATAGAAAGTCAAGGTAGCCTATATTGAATTCATATTCCTTTATTGTTATCATTATTTGTTATGATTTCAAAGCCTATTTGTTTCCCTTTGCTTTTTTTTTTTTTTTTTTTTTTTTAATGTATTGTACAGATTGTGGATCTGAAGTGAAATCCTGCAAAAATGTCATATTCATATTAATTGGGGCATCATGATAATGGGAAATAAACAGAGACCTATTGGTGATACAAAATAGAACGTTAATGCTATTAAAGAAATATGAGATGGGCCTTGTGACATATCTGGTGTTGCTAACATGTACTGTACATCAATCAAGTAGAGGTTCTGAACTACATGTATTGTTGTTAACAAGTTTCTTATTGGATTAAATTAAATATTTTTGAAAAATTAAGATCAACACTGAACAATCTTTTGAATCCTGCAGTTTCCCATCAATCTGTCTCTGTTGTCTAATATCTCTAAGGTTATTTACAACTTTCAAAGTAAAATTTTTCATATTTTGATTTCTTTTTCTTTTTCCCCCCATTTTTTTCCATAGCAGTTAATTGCGAAGATTGCACTATGTTTGATCACACAACACAGCACAAATCTACTTTGCAGCACATATAGAAAATGAAAACTATATGTACATGTAAATGCAACAGCTGCTCTGACCATCTTCTTGTACATATTTCTAACCAAAATAGCATAGCTGTGAGCATCTTCCCTATCTCTGTATGATATTGTATATTTGACAGTTGGACATAAAGAAAAAGTTTGTAAGATATCCCATAAATCATCTGGGACTTCTTGAATTCCATCCCTGCCCTTCCCTGCCCTGCCCAGATATATTGGGCCGCTGAGATGCCGCTCTGCTGAAGCAGCGAGATACAGGGTTGGGGGGTAGCTAACTGACCTACATCCAAGTAGCTATAGCCACCCGAAAGATCCATGGAAGGCCAGTTTCCCACAGATTTGTTTATTGTTTTTAGATGCTCCCATCCAGACCAAGAACGGAGAGACATTGGTTTGCACAAGTTTCCCAAATCAAAGATAAATTCTGGCAAAAATCGTTTCAGAAACTTTCTGGTTATATGACATTCTCCCTTTGATTTTTTTTTATCATTCTTCATCATTAAAACAAAATTATATTTAAAGTATTTTTTAATGTCAAAACATCTTTCTCTTATTGCAAACTATTGTCAGCTTTCTATATTTTTCCTTCCTTTTTGTGGGGTGGGTGGGCGGGGGGGGGGGGGGTGGATTTGCATGTACAGACAAACCAGTGATGCCACATGTACATATTCATGTACATGTACATGTACATGTACAGTGTATGTGTAGGAATTTGTGACCACAGAAACCTCAGATTTTTCATGGAAATGGCAGGGTTATAGCAGTGGTCGATGAACTCTAAAGTCATATCAGATGTGTTCTGTTGAAGATCACTTTTAACATAAATATACATGTACTTCATCATATATTTGATCATGGCCAAAATGAAAAGGACTTTGGCCTTTGGTTGTTAATACTTTTGTCTAATTCTGATTATGAATGCAAGCTAGTAACATTGCTAGTCCTTCCCAGCTTTTGAATAAAATCTGTATGAGGAAGGACAGTTTTCACCCAGTGTTTTCAGGCCAATAGGCCAATAGGCCATGAAATTGCTCTTCTGTAGATGGAATTCCATATCTTTATCAAGATTTAGCCAAGGTCATTTGATGACTAATGTAAGCAGAGCATCTTCACAATCATTATCATCATCAAAAATCAATCCTTCCCCTCTTTTCTTTCTCATTCATCTCCCCCCCCCCCCACCTCTCTCTCTCTCTCTCTCTCTCTCTCTCTCTCTCTCTTTCTCTTTCTCTTTCTCTTTCTCTCTGTCTGTCTTTCTCTCTCCCTCTCTTTTTTTACACTCTTTGAACATGCAAAGGCCTACACGTTGGAAGAATTGCATAATATACCATTTAAATCCATACTGTCTTTGATACTTCGATATGAACATTGCTTGCTTTTGTAATAAACAAGATAAGAGTATGAATGTAATGACTATTTGGGGCGGGTGAGAAGTTGCCATTTCTTAATACTTCAGGGTCCAGTTGCACAAAACTTACCATAGATGGTAACTTTGCCATCAATGGTAACTACCATGGAAACCTTGATTTTGATTGGCCGTTGAGCCCTGTTACCATGGTAGTTGCCATTGATGGCAACATTACCATTAATGGTAAGTTTTATGCAACTGGGGCCCTGCAGTCAGTTATATAAGCTGACTGCCATACACAGTTTCTGAGTGAGTCATTGATCATAGCATCACATGGAGGGAGGCACCACCCATCTTCAAAGACGGTGACAATTGGGTGCAAGGTTCACACCCCTTTCATATCGACCCTACTTCAAGACCCTCCTAAAAATAATATTTCTCCTGTTGGGCAAACAGGTGACATGCCAGGTGTCCTCACATTCTTCATGGAGGAACAAAATGACCCCAAGAGCAGTCAAGGTCAAGGCATCCATCTGAGAATCAATCGGACAAACTTGTGCTCTATCTTTCTCTTTCTCTTTCTCTTTTTAATTTCTCTGAACTCTATCTCTCTTCTCCACTGGTTTGTTTTGAAACCTCCCAGTTTCTCTCATTGTGAGTTGCCAAGTACAGGAAGTTTTTCTTTTTAGGACATTTTAGTGGAAAAAGTTGCTAGGTAGATTGGAAATGGTGTGAAAGTTAGAAGCAGCACTACAGTGTAACTGAACCCCTATAGCACTAGGACAAAGATATGGATTCAGAGTAGTGCCAAAATATACATTACAACTTTACCTCTGCCCATGAACCTAAAGCTGATATTGATAACGATAACTGTTGTAATAATGCCCTACATTTTTGTTTTGTTTTGTTTTGAATATAGAACCTGAAAACCAACCTGATATTTCATCGGACCAAAGTTCCTTGCCAACTCAACTAGAGGAAGCCTCCAGTGCACCCTCAAGTGCAGATGCTCAACCCACCTGCGAGCCAACAGATCAATTGGCAGCTGACCAAAATACCCCTCCACAGGCAGTAGAAGAGTCCAAAGCAGAAGACCCCATAATAGATCAAGTAGAGCAGTCCATTTCTAGTCTGGGGGAGTCGTCCCCTAAGGAGGGTGATGAGGAAACAGGAGAGGAGAAAAAGGGGTCAACCTCATCAGGGGAGGAAGGAGAGGAGGAAGATGAAGGAGAAGTAGAGGAGGGCAAGCAGAAGAAGAAAAAGAAGAGGAAAGGAATTCTCAATGTCCATTTTCCTCACTTTGGAGGAAAAAAGGGGAAATCGGGAGAGAAATCCTCTGATCAATCTTCAGACTCCGACCGCGCCCTGTCACCAAAGAGGTTTGGCTGGAAGAAGAGGAAGGATGCAAGATCACCCGAGAGGAAAGGGGATAAGGAGGAAGAAGTAAGAGTTTTAAGACACATTTAACTGATTATGACCAAATAATAATTTGCAATATTTCATAGAGATTCAAGACAGTATCATCTCAAGTATTTTGTCTATCTTGGATGTGTCATATTTTTTTCCATTTTTTTTTCAAGGCAGTAGAAAATTCATTTTTTGAAAAAAAGTTCATGGTACATGTATTTATGTGACATAGCAGAAACACATGGGTGGAAGAAAACAACTTTGACATCTTAGAAGAAAAAAATGAAGTTGTAAATATGTAATCCCAGTGGTATCATTTCCACCTCCCTCCTCCCATTCCTAAAAGAGAAACATGAGAAAGTTCAATAAGTCTCGGGACAAATATCATCTTTCCCATAGGAACAATCAAACAAAGGTATGTCAGTTTTAATGTTAACTTGTTAAACTTTTTTCTTTTCTTTTTTTTCTTCTGGTCGAGCGACCACCAGAGTGGGGATGTAATTTATGTCTGCAAATTTTATTCAGGGGTTCTGGGAGGAATTTGAACCATATCGAATTCATGAAGACAGGCATGTATTTCTACCAAAAGAAGGATGGAGCACAGCAAGAGAGTTTAATGATCCTGGAAAGATTTACTCCAAAAGTTTCTGAAATCATATCTGGAAGAAATTAGACCTAAATGTTGCGCTATGGCATGAACAACCACAAGTATAAATCTGTTTTGCTGTTGTCAAAATTAGCATCAGAATGAAAAGACCTATTCCAAGTTCAATAACAACCAAGGAAATAGAACTGAAAGAACCAATTCCATGAAACCATAGTTGACTATTATTCATGCCACAGCATTCAACATTGTAAACATGGTTTCACATAATTTCCTGAAGATCGTAATTATCAATGTCATCTTCCTTTTTCAGACTCGGGTAGAAGAGAAAGAGAAGTCAGGAGAAGCGGAAGTGGAAGCAAAATCAACCAAAGAGGAACCAGATCAGCAGGAAGGAGAAACACAATCAGGTAACTTAAGATTGGTGGAAAGAACAGAAGATAAACTGTTTGTGATTTATCAAAACAAATTGTTTCCTTTTTGGCAACACCAAGAATTGTAATCCAATTGAAAGTGAACTTCTGCTGCTGTGGCATTTCTGGTTACTAGAGAATTCCCAAAAAAATTATTCCTTTGAAGTTCCTGATGTCCATGCAGATATTACTGTTGGTTATTGGTTTGCTGGACTTTCATTCAGCACATCACCACAGGGCAGCTTTTTATCCCTGACCTTAACTCTAGTTTCCAGGGCAACCTGTAAGAATTGAGCCCTAAATCAAAATACTTTCCTTTCAAAGTGATACACATTCTCATCATGATCCAGATGGGTGGGAAAGTTTTTTTTTCCCTGTCATAGTTTTGGAGGTATTATGACAAAGTTGTGATAAGTCAGTGACAGATGATACAACTTTTGTGAAACTTTTTTTTTTCCTTCTCTCTTCTCCAACTCTCTACTATCCAAAACATACACTCTCAGACTTTTTAAAAGTTTGTATGGACCTTGTTGAAACTTGCATCTTTAAATAGACACAGCAGAGATAGTCATCTAGCAAGTAGATACACTTAAAAGCTTTGTTCACATAGCACCGCCTTAGAAGTTTTAAACTTTAAGTTTGCAAAACTTTGAAGTTATAAAAAATGACCCATTAACAACGAGGGTTCACAGGGGACTGGAACAACGATTATTCAAAAAAAAAAATAACTGAGAGCCAGAAAGCATCCATTTTAACTACAAGCTACCTATCCTTAAAGTTAATCGCATCTGCATGGCACAAAACTCGGAGTTAGGAAGCCATCACATCACCCCCACTTGCTGCTGGTACTGGTAGCTATTGCGCTTACCTTAGGATCCACTATGGTTTGTAACTTTGAGTAAAGCTAAAGATTTGTAAGGATCTACAAGCGCATTTAAGGATTCCCTCACTACAAGATAACTTGGAAGTTTAAAACCATGACCTAAACTTACAGTTGATGGACTGTTGTGTGAATCTAACCCATAGTCAAAGTTTGATATTTACTTTTACATTTTTTCAAGTTTATATGCCCCAGTGGTGTCATTTCTTCAACATTTGCACATATTTCTCTTTGACATCTGGGTCATTCCATCGGGTTGGGTCATTTCAGCATTTTCATGTGTTTGAATGTTTAGAAGCTATTTTCTCAAATTTAAATGTATATTTAGAAAATTAAAAGTATATTTTATTTAAGAGTAATATATGACAGAATAAATAAACATGAAAACAGAAACTTGTTCATCATATTTTTTTTTTGGTGAGAGTTTAACTACCGATGTCTCAGCGATTTTAAGGGTGAAAGTTGTGACATGAAAACAAGTCATTTTCATGAACTCATTTCTGGAAAAAAAATCATCATAATGCAATGTTTCCTACTTAAAACATGTCACCTTTAATACCCCTACTATGTCTGAGAAGCTCAGGTGAAATGTGCAAAAAATCGGCAAGTTATCCCATATTGAAAAAACACAATACCGACGTTACCAACAATGTCCTAAGCACTTTTTTCGTAACGGCGGTAATCTAACATTTTACACAAATTTAGCAGGATATTTTCTCAGAAACTTTCATCTTATTAGGAAGGTACAACCCCTGATGAACATATGTAGAAAGAATGACGATTAAATCGGTCGGTAAATACAAGAAAATAATTAATTTACCACAAAAATCCGCCGCGATGTCCTTCATAATTTGGTAACGTCGGTGTGAAATTACGGTGTTTGAGATCAAACCAGCCCGCTAGCTTCAGTTTTTGGTGTTAAAATGACCTGCTAGTTATTCACGAACGCGCACACATGTTTTTTGATGGTGTGCGAGAATCTACCCCTAAGCTGCAACCACAAATGTGACAATGTCCATATAACGTCGGGCAGCCATTTTCGCCCGTCAGCGCCCAAATTGGTACGTAATATGTATTTTAAGTTATTTTTATAGCCCGAATTATTATCATAGACAATGAATTTCCATTTTGTTTAAATGTAATTCCGTTTAAAATTGTGTTATTTATAGCTTAAAACGGTTTCAAAACCATCACGTGTGAGTGAATATTTTACTGTTGTCCCACATACTGATATATGTGTTATAACGAAACATGCAAAATCGTTGCCGGACTTTTCCCCTTAAAAAGCTAATTTCTTAGACAGAAATTAAATTTTGTTATAAGAATCCCGTAAATAAAGATATAACTGATGTTCCTATACCTCAGAATTTTTCTCACAACTGTTAAATTAATTAATATTAATTATATGATGCCATTAATTGTCATTGAAAAATGATGGCTAAGCCTAAGGAAAAACACAAGTTATGTAATATTGTTAGGAAGTTCAATCTAAGGCCCAACATATCCAACTTTTGGGCAAAAAAGGGGGTTGGGGTTGAGATAGAGAAAAATGGAGAGAGCTAAAGGGGAGAGGGCATGCGACCCCCTCCCCTGATTCAATTAAAATTGGATACATAGATCTAATGATTTTAATATAAAAAAAAATATGTTATTTTTTAATATTTTTTTTTAATATTTTTTTTTTAAATAAAATAATTATTGATGTTTGCCATGTGGCTCCCACTCCCCCCTCCTACAGAGGTTAAAGGGAGGTTAAAGGGTTTTCACCACCTACCCTCCCCTTCCAAAAAATAAGATATAAATCAATAATGATAAATAACAAAAATCTTTTTTTTAAAGAAATTAATAATTTAACACAAATATTGACCTTAAAAGAAAAAATCAACAAAATGAAAACCAAATACCTACTTCTATTTGGGCATGCAAAACGAGCCAAACGTGAGGATGATGCCTCCCTATCCATCTTGCAATCCTCTGTGTAGTTCCATCCTTAATTCTTACAATGTTACAATGTACAAGTACTCGTGATTATCAACCAGAACACACATTTTGAAATGAAAAGTTACAGAAGCAATTTACAGTTTTGTTTTATTTTTATCTCATTTAATATTGTTTACTTATTTGTTTTTATTTATTTCTTTTCAATATAGATTGCTGCCTGAGGATTCAGCTCTGGCAGAGAGATCGATCAAGAGAGCAGGCAAAATGACAAGTCATCAAAATATTCCTGGAAACAAAGATCTTTCCAATCTAATCACTATTTTGAAGAAGTATAATTTTATAAAGTCAATCATTAATATCAACCAATACACCTATTGTATGAATATTTTGTTTTTTAATTTACTGGTCAATGGATGAAAGATATTTCAGATGACATTTGATATAGTCTGTCATGTTTCAATGAGTATAAGAGGTCAGTAACTCTAATATCATACGGATGTTACTCGGACATGATGTCCATGTAACATTGGTAACTCGAGGTGTTGAGGTGAATATAGACCATAAATCTTGCAGGTTTCCTTTCATTTGTGTCATCATCTCATTTAATATGTTTCATGCATCAATTAATTGGCACATTTCTTAGAATGCAGCCAAGATTTTCTTTGCAAGAGAAAAGATAACCCTTTAGAAGAAAAACATGATCTGAAAATTGCTAGTTCCTCATTTGTTTCATGTTTATAAGTTGATATAATGTTGCTGTGTTCAAGTTTTAAGTATTCTAAACTATTGCTCCCATCATCTTAATGTTTTCCACACCAAAAAAAAGTGGAGTACAGACTGTAACAAAGTTTCAGATCAGAAAATAAATGAGCAAGTAAAAAAAGATGTCCTTGTAACGTTGGTATTTTGTTGTGTCTGTTTTTTCATTTTAAATGAAAGTGTGCAAAGGAATACACACAATTCCAATGAAATCTATTGTAGGATTGGTGTTAGAAACAGGATATAACAATAAACAAATTATTCACCAACTCTGAATTTTGAACCTTCATGTCACAATTTATGACCCAACCCGATGGAATGACCCATCTATTAACTTGAATAGTCATAGGTTGTGATGAGGTTTACCCTGGGGACAGGAAATGATTTCCTTAGAACTTATGATAATGAATGTAGGTTCAGACAATGAAAATACTTTGTAGATACAAAGGTCGAAGAGTACTAGGAGTACTATGCCTATGCATTCAAAATCATGATATACAACCACTGTGGATGTTATGGAAGGGTGTCAGGATGCAAAGTGGTATGTGATGAAATGTTTCCAGATTCAGCCTTTTCACCTCCTCTTGCACTAACATGTGATAGGTTAAAATATAACAAAATTGTTATTCATCCAACATGTTCTCAAACAGCATTATACTCATAAATTTTAGATGCTCCCATCTTGGTACCAGCATTTTAGGCCTGTCCTCATCAGCTCGCCAAATATCCCGCTATTTGAACTATCCCGATCGCATATTATCCAGTTAATTTGGTCCTCATCAACCCGGAGTTGCAATTAGCGGGATATTTGGTCAAGATAATCATCCCAAGATATCTTGGGCTACAGGTTGTGTAGTTTGCAAAATATCCTGCTATTTGTCCTGTGTGTCTTCACCAGCTCGAAGACTCGCACTATGCGCAAACGCTGAGCAAAATATCTTGAGCTAATTTCTTTAGCTCTAGTTTTAAGTTCCGAGGTCAAGTCTTGAGCTGATGAAGACGTAATTTGTAACTTCAGGATAATTTCCCAAATCAGAAATAGCAGGCTACCTATTTGGCAATCTCAAGCTGATGATGACAGGCCTTTTGTCTTTTTTTTCTGTTGAGGAGCTCCAAATACCCCTGGGAGGTAGGATAAACTCTGAAATTTATGGAGTGAAAGGTTCATCTCCATCAAAACTCCAAGGGCGATAGGAAAACAACATTTACCTTTGCTTCACCATAAATTCTCATTCATGAAAATAAAATGTCCTTGCCCCAATGCATGGTCTAAACTTTACAAACTTTTCAGGCTCTGCACACATGATCATGTGAAATTTTGTCAAATATGTGCTTTGTATCATAATCAAAACGATAAGGAACTGCCCTTTTTCAAGTAAAGAATTGCACATTCACTGTAGGTATAGCCTTGAAGCTACAATGGTTTCCAATATTTTAGTACATATACTTTTTAATCATATCTCTTTACAATATTGTAGGCAATGATCAGCACACCAATATCAGCTCATGAATCCTGGATCAAAAGCTGCCTGTGGCAAAGGGCTGTATATCCACATTGGAACCCTTTGTGTGTAACATATTACAAATTGAGTTGAGAACTTAAATTTCCATATAAAAATGTTTCACATCATAGTTGAAGACTTTTCTTCAGAGTAAAGCTTGACACACAGAAAACAGACTTTATGAGGATTCTTTGTTATTCCTCTATCTTTGATTGTTCATCATGGATAGACATTCTTGATAGATGATGCCATTCAAAGTCGAGATAACTTCGCTCTTTTCTCCTTATTTTCCTTGTTGGGAAGAGAAACTGTGTTAGGTTTTGTACTTAAGACAGTGGCGGATCCACTGGGAAAAAAAATGTGTATTTTTACATTTGTTAACGTTAATTTTACCTTTTTTGGGAGATGGGCCCCCCCCCCCCCACGCTCAAGGGGGGGGGGGGTGCAATTTTTCAAATTTTCGAGGGCCCAAACAAAATATTAGTGCTCACTACCCCCCCCCCCCCCCCCCCCCCCACTGAGCGAAATATTGGCTTGCACGATTTTCATATTTCAGCACACTAAATTTCAATTTGATTTCAAATTTGGGCCCCCACCCCCTAAGAAATCCTGGATCCGCGCCTGACTTGAGATATGTTTTTTCCGGATGGTATTGGCAGGCATTTTGGCTGTGCAGTGGCATTGAAAGTGATGCCTGTGAATTCCCTTTTCACAGATGAGTTCTCAACCATGACTCTGACGGGCAAATGACCAGAGGCATCTGTACTTTGAAAGGATATGGACAGTTATGGGTTGAACAGAAATTCATTAATATCTAAATTTGAGATACATTGAAATATTGAATGAAAACTGCAAAGCATTTTGGAGGTGTACAATGCAAGAACTTGATAATGGTAGTCCCTAATGTGCTCTGTACTTATTGCTATGTTTCAATATAGATTTTTGCAGTGTTTCAATATAGATTTTTGCAATTACAAAAACCAAGAATTAGTCTTTCACTTTCACTTTTGCACTATATTCAAATGACAAAACTTGAAAACAAAGCTAGCACACTGAGATTTCACAGGACACCCAAAACGACCCTGATAGTGTTTGGATCAATACCCCTTCTGGCTCAGGTCCTCTACACTCAAGTAATTGAAATCCACCCTCAATTAGTGGCTTTCTATCAGTAGAGAATACTAATGAAGAATACCATTGATTATTGTCCTACCCACATCAATGGGG
Organism: Strongylocentrotus droebachiensis; assembly: GCA_035222895.1. NCBI lineage: Eukaryota > Metazoa > Echinodermata > Echinoidea > Camarodonta > Strongylocentrotidae > Strongylocentrotus > Strongylocentrotus droebachiensis. The sequence continues at coordinate 2,740 of JAVYIG010011477.1, read as the reverse complement.
TTGCACTTCCGTACCAACACATTAATCAGACATACAAGTAAAAGACAATCTCTAATTAGCTTGAGCAGAGAATGACAATTTGGGGCATACAAAATTCAATGTTTTTAGCAAAATAGGTCGATGAATAGCTCAGGCATGACAGTCCAAGATCTCATTATTTTGTTTTTGTTGTCGTTTAATCCCACAATCCAATAATTGATGATTTGTCAGTGTATTTATTGAAGAAGAAATATCTTGCCCTCAAATATAACTTCAAAATATCTAATGTAGGTATCCAGAAAATTGTGTGACAATTATACCAACCTGTAGGCGTTTTTTCCCAAAAATACTATGTGGAGATGGGAAGGAAGCTGGAAGAAATTTGCAAAATTTATTAGTTATTCTCGAGTAATGAAAAAGGTAATGCATACAAAATAATGCATATTTGGCAGTTTCTATGGGTGTGGTGTATATCAAAGCATGCCTGACTTGATGGAGAGCATAAATCTTGAATTTTATGAAAAGAGTTCTGTTTTTATGCCACTCCCATCAAGCATTTTTGCAAATTTTCCCCTTTCCACAGCAATGAAATTTAGATTGCTACCCTGTTTAGTTTCTAATTTTGTCATAAATCAAATAATATTTTCTCCCTGATTTTTAAATACCTGAAATGGTCTGGTTTTCATCGTGGTTTAATATTAAAGTTCATTGGCATACCTCTTTATCTTATCCAGGATTTGGACTAGCATGATCTTGTGTTTTATATCTACAATTTATTAAAATGGTGAGAGAATCAGTCAAACTATAGAGTTTTACAAGTGATGTAGATCAATTTGGTCTAGTGTTTTTGGGTGGGGATACACATGTACCCTATATGGCTTGTTTTGATATTTCCTTAAAAGTTCAATTTTATTTCCCAATTATGTAAGAAACAAGCATTATTCTATATTGGACAGTACACAAAACAAAAAACTGATACATATATGTTACATGTTCTGAATACTGATGAGATTTACACTGTTATCAGGTGAAGAAACATTTACATGGTTGAATGGAATGCAGTCATCCTTTCAAAGTTCAATTTCACACTCTTGCTTTTTATACTCTGATGAACTTTAATGAGGAAAAAAATACCGAGCATCAGTACATGGTACATGATAGCCTTATAGAATTTAACAAAAACTTGTATTCAAACACCTTTCATACAATACTAGCTAATAGGTGTGTGCCCCCTTGAAAAGCCAAATATACAGTATTAAATTCACAACATAGAGGATTTAAGAGAACAATTGTGCTTATTCATCATTTTCTTCTTGTAGTGTAGCTTTACAGAAACAAGCTGCATAAACCATGTTTTATTTCCTGCAATAGGTATCATCATTTCTGCTCCCATCATGCTACATGTAAATAAAATTCCAAGTTCCTCAAAAAATAAAAGAAAGAGCCTGTCACCGAATATTGCCTTCAGTTATTTTTTCATCAAACATCTGTTCCCTTTGAACATTAGATTTGTTCCCCAGAGTTCTGCCATGTTTTGAAAATCTGGTATATTGTTGTTATCCTTTTACCAGAATGTGGAATGTTTGATATATTACTGTCCTCAATATGCTCAATTTTTAGGTACATATATTTCTCTCTGTTGATGGAGATTAAGCATTACAAGATAATTCATAAGAAATGATAAATTTTGAACCTATAAGAGTATAAGTTCTATGACTTGAAAGGAACAATGAAAATACTATCTTGTTTTATTGTGTTCCTCTGACAGATTTGTGGTGTATAACTACATTTATTCCCTCTTCTTAATATTTCAATTTTTCTCGGGAGGAAGAGGCCATCCTATTATAGGGATGAAAGCACTTGTATCATACCAGTATAAAAGAAATCACCAAGACACATATTTCAAAATTTAGATTGATTTCTCCCCATAGACTTCAAAGTAGGGTTGAACCTCAAATAGAATACCAGGTATGATTGCCTCAGAGAATGAAATGAAATCAGAAATATTTCCCACAGAAATGCTCTCTGTAACCCAAACAAGGATAGAATGGTGTTAGGATTACATTGTGTTGTCAGCAATAGTTTTGACTTTCCACATTTCTGCATTTCAGAAGGAATTCATAAATCTGATCTGGCTTGAAATCATCGGGGACTGTAAGAGTGAGCCAAAGAGAAACTTGTCCTATAAAAAGAGTTAGTTGTGGTTATCCTGATTCCTCTATGGTTTCAAATGAAATGGGGCGTTACATTCCCGCCCTAGAAATATTCAGAATGCACTTTTATTCCCTTTCCCTATTTAAAGAAGCTTACATGGATTCAGCTTCTCTGCATGCTGGATTGGAATTAGTTCAAATGACTAGTGGAGTGAAATGTTTGACCAAACTGAGGGAAAAGATTATTTATGGAATGAATTTCAATCAATAATTTAATATCTTGTATCTACTTTTTGCAATCTGATCACATGCAGAGTGTGATTTGTGGCAGAAATTAGGATTGACATAACTTTTACATGGATTTCATTAGAATTCCAGAGGATTTTTGCTCTTGTTGGAAAAGTGGAAATGTAATTTGAGAGGGTAAAACTTTCTTGTCATAATGTGACTTGTTCCAAGTCATGTGGATGACTGATAACATACTGGGGGGGGGGGGGGAATTTAAACTAAGTTTTTAAGAAGAAAAATAATGCTGGAGAATGTGAATAGATTTGGAACAGTTATTAATTTTATCGTTTCGATAGGAAGCCAAAAGGATATTCAGATAA